>LPNX010199410.1:65756-90885 GCA_001517045.1 Pseudotsuga menziesii | reverse complement strand
AGACTGTGAATGATGTTATGATGGGAGCCATTTCTGCCGGACTTGTGCGTTATCTCAGTAGGCACAATGCTACAAGTACGTTGCAGCCTGTATTTAATTTCTATGATTTTCATAATCGTACCCATCTATTTGGTGCTTTAAGGATATCTCTGCCATTTTACAACTCAGATTTGTTATTTGTTTCGATTATTTTACGGAATCCCGAAGTTGCAGCGAAAACAGGCGGAAATGTTGAGGACAGTGCAGATCGTGAATATTGTCTGCCATCAAACTTGCGTGCTCGCGCATTCGTTCCAGTTAATACGCGGCCGTCTCCGGTGCTCAAGGTAATCTTATTTGATATTTCAGATCCACAGGGTAAGAGATATATACATTAATTATTTATTTGTTTGGCTCTTGGTGACAGAACCTTGATAGCAATATGAAAAACCCAACGCAAGTTTTGTGGGGTAACAAACTAGGGTTTTGGTTGTTCCCGTTACCGATGGTTTACTACGAAGATCCCTTGGAATACTGTAGAGCAACAACAAGTACGTCGAGGATTAAAAAGTTTTCTTTCGAGTCTGCCTTCACATTTCTCATCTTCACATCCATGGCAACCAAGGTATTCCTCCAACCTCTCTCTCTATATATAATTCCTTCAAATGATATTATTGGATATATATATAATTCCTTCACATGATATTGATCTTATTGGATATACATGAGATTCATCGAACAATATTTGGAATGATAGTTGGTGGAGTACATGGCCAACAAGTTAAATACGAGTACAACGTTAAGTTTCTCGAACGTGATTGGGCCGTCAGAGGAAATTGAATTCTGTGACAATCATGTGACTCACATTATTCCCACCGCATACGTAAACCATACTGTGAGTTTTATCTGGTCTTGTTTGATTTACTCTATAGTTTGTGAAGACATGTTGTGAGCTAATGAATGAATGAATGAATGTGGAAGCTGCAGTCGATAACGATGCATTTCATAAGCTACGGTGGGAAGGGGAAGCTCGTAGCTTTGGTCTCCGAGGACGTGGTTCCAGATCCGCAGCAGCTTTGCTCAGATTGTGCCGATGCACTGCAAAAAATGAAGGAAGCTGTCCATAAATAGCATGTCCTCCTCCTTATGGCTTGGGAACATAGTTGCACGGGTACGACTCTCGGGATTTTGGCAGCTTGGAGCTGGTAGGAAACGTCTGTTTTTTTATGGAGCTTCTCAGGGAATTTAGGAGCTTTCGGGAACTTGGTTTTGTGGCTCCCCTTTTATTGGGAGCTTGTAGAACCTCAGTTTGAGGCCAAAATCATAAGAAAAGTGTTGAAAATCAATGAAATGATTGAAGTTTATTGTTTTTTATTTTCAAGGTTGTATGAATATTTAGATCCATTCACACTCAAAATATATTGTGAAAGTGTACTTAAGTGAATACAAATAGATCTTTTACAATACCAAGATATTGAACAACTTTAATTCATATCTCAAATGATTATAGATAGCTTATGTTATTTATAGTCACTTTTTCATAGTGATTGATATAGCAATTTAGGATCATAAACCATATCTCAAATGATTCTAGCAAGCTTACGTTATTCATACCGAATAATATAGCAATTTATGATCATAAACCATATCAAACTCAAGATACCAAAGTTTGTTAGTTGAACTTAAAACAATCAAGTTCATTCACATTATAAGTAAATAGTAGTTGCCATAACAAAAATGCAGAGGTACCCAAAGACTAAGCACTCTTAGGAACAATAATATAGATGGGGTTGGAAGAAGGAATTAGAAAAATATTGAATTTTATTATTTATGAAGCTATTGGTGCTTCATACACATATATGCAACCTTCCTTGACAAACTAGTACAGTGAGATTTGTATAATGTGGACCTAGAAGAGTGAACAAATTTAAAAAGAATGAATCTCATGACACTACTAGAGGATTAAGTGGAAAAAATAGTTTAAGCTATGAAATTAATCAATTATCTTTTTTTCACTTTATTTTTTTAAAATATATTTAAAAAATTAATATATATTATTGTCACTCCCAACCCTACTTTTCCTGTAAATTTGGGTGAAGCTTTTAGCCCTATCACATACTTATGCCCGCTTACCCAATGTAGCCACGTTCCAGAAACTTGTGCAACATAGCTTGGGGAGGCCTAGACCTATTAGCACTTGAAATTTTTAATCTAACAAAATTTGTTCAAATTTTCAGTAATTGGAATTGAATGATAAAGATTATCTAGAGTAATTTAAGGTTGAATCTATTTCTATTATCAAAATTACAATTTCAACCATAAAAACTGCATTTTCAACAACAAATTATGTTGTCAGATTCTAGCCAAATAAAAAAAATTGTTGCAAAGGGCACGTGCACGAAGATGGTTCCACTTTTTAGTGTCATTCTATAAATCCAAAACGAAAGTCCGAAAACGAAATCTATAACACATATGCATTATAGATGGTTTGGTCTGGAAAACCCGAGTCTAAAACCAAAGCAAAAGTTGGTTACACTATATCGCAAGTGTGATATATCGCACTTGCATTTTGTAAGAGTTACAAATCGCAAGTGCAATATATTTCTCTTGTGATATATCGCAAGTGCAATTTGTAAAACTAAAAAATAAAAATAAAATAAAACACAGGCTCGCGACCTTTATTTGTTTATTTTGCATTGCGAGTCGCGAAGAACAAAAGGGAGATATATCGGGAAGGTGTTTTATCTCACATGCGATTTGGAGGGCGCATTTTGAGGGAGGAGATCGACAAGGTTGAATGCAATGGAAGGTAAGAATTGCTTTGATTTTTTGGTTTTGGAATATGTAAGAATTGCTTTGATTTTTTGTTTCAATTTAATAAATTTTTAATTAAAACAAAGAATGAAATATTAATTCATTTTAAAATTTGTTGTTTTTATATTTACAGATAACACTAATATGGAAGGAAATGTCCAAAATCAGACCACCAATAAGCCAAACCCAAACCCAAATCCAAAAACTGAACACATGGAAGAGGAACACGATAGGAATTCAGAAATTCTTGCTCGTTTGGGTGCATTGAGACGCCTTCGTTCCATTTTTAGAGGGGGGGGGGTGGGCGACCACATAAGACAGTCATTGGGAGAGGCACTAGATAACATAACCAATACAATTTCCAATGCCCAGGGAGCACTATACAACATTAGCTCCTATAGGGATTCCCAAAGGCAATACTGTTCCACTGGGCTGGGCTACAAAGATGTAAAGAAATTAAAGATAACAAAAGACCAACTTTTTTCTCTATTCCGGGATCCTAGCATTGGATTGGTTCCTCCCACCAGTCGACCACACATTTCTATAAACTAGTGTGTAGAACCAAATATTAAAGCCAACTAGATAGATCACTGGTACATGGTCTTTGATGAAAACCCTCATGAGAATAAAGACATCCCATTTTATTTCCTCAGGAAATTGTATGCCAAGTTTATCTTGGGTAAACACGTAATTTACTTTGATATTTTAGAGTTCCAGGGGGTAGGACATGGGATTCCCCAAGATAGGAAAGGAGCGAGGACTGATCCAAACCATGTGCGACAACCTCCACGCACACCAAACCCCCCTTGGTTATATCCTCCTACAGGTCCCGTGATTGATGACACGCATGAGGCATTATTCCATTTGGCAGATACATTTCTTCGACATGGGACTGTTGTCGAGGGAAATGTAGGCCAAGGGGTTGGTACATCTGAGACTGGCCCATCTGGGGCTTTCACATCTGGGGATGGACCATCACACATAGAGGATCCACTTAGGTCTCCAAACCCTATGAAATCTAGAGATGAGACTGGGCATGAAGAGGGTTTAGAGTGTTACGTCATGCAACATCCTTGCATAGCTTGTGCAAACATATTTTGTGGGCCTTCTTCAGAGTTTAGCAACAATGGGTTACTCCAATATGTAAGTCAAACCCATTCTTCACATAGTCTATTATTTTTTATATCACATCACGTTCAATTGTTTCATAAATTGCTTATATTTTAAGTATCTGGCAATTTACGTGAACACATTTACAGGTGGTGTCCAATGACACCCCAAAATCCCATACTCCAACCGTTGATGCTAATGATATGGATGCAGCGATCAATGATGTATATGATTTTGGTGCTTTACCATTACTTGTAAGAACATTAATCTTTAATTTATCATCATGATTTACATATTTATAGTAGAGATTGACACATTTAATACATCTTAATATTGATACAATATATTTTACGTAGGGTGGGCATGATGAGTATGTTGCATTTGAGATAGGTCTGTCACAGGTAGAGCAAGATTCACAAATACATGTATGGTTTTAATTATTTGAAATTGTCTAATTGTATCCTTATGTTATTTTACGTAGGAACATATGTCTGATAGAGTTGCCAACTAAGCGACCTTGCTCTTTGATGCATATGCCCATCCTTTTAGGCCGTTGTCAATTGTTTCACCCACTGGTGACCCACCTCTTCACATCCCCCAGGTATATGTATATATCGCTTGTCTTGTATCTATGTGTCCCCAATTGTCCCTCCATGTAGTATAGTTTTCTTTGTACATGCAAGTATCTTTTTGGTGCACCCATTGATTCGTTGACATTGACATATATTATTTTATGCAACTTTTTAGTGAGCGAGTGGTACTTGAAGTGCACCCAATCGGGGCCATTTCTTACACACCTCTCCCCCCCAGGTACATGTATGTTTCGCTTTCTTTGAAAAGGTCATTGTCCCTCCATGTAGTATAGTTTTCTTTGTACATGCAAGTATATTTTTGGTGCACCAATTGATTTGCTGAAATTGACTAATATTATTTTATGCAGCCTTCTAGTGAGCCAGTGGTGCTTGAAGATCACCCAATTGTGGTCACTTCTCACCCACCTCTCCCCCCCCTAAGGTACATGTGTGTCTCGCTTTCTATGAAAAAGTCATTATCCCTCCATGTAGTATAGTTTTCTTTGTAAATGCAAGGATCTTTTTGGTGAACTCATTGATTTGCTGACATTGTCATATTATTTTATGCAGCCTTCTAGTGAGCAAGTGGTGCTTGAAGAGAACCCAATTGGGGTCGCTTCTCACCCACCTCTTCCACCCCAGGTACATGTATGTCTTGCTTTCTTTGAAAAAGTCATTGTCCGGGCCATGTAGTATAGTTTTCTTTGTACATGCAAGTATCTTTTTGGTGCACCCATTGATTTGATGACATTGACATATATTATTTTATGTATCCTTCTAATGAGCGAGTGGTGCTTGAAGAGAACCTAATCGGGGCCGCTGCTCACCCACCTCTCCCCACCCCCCAGGTACATGTATGTATCGCTTTCTTTGAAAAGGTCAATGTAGGATGTAGATAAATTTTCAAATATTTATATAATTGCTTTTCTTATACAAGGATGTAAATGTATCTAATTTTTGGAACTGTTTATTTTTTGTAGGATGTTAGTGAGGCATCGATGGTACATGCAGTTACACCGCAGAATACCATCACTTACACATGGACATAAAATAAACATGTTATATTGGCTTGGAATTTGAACAAATGTACATAGAACTTTGTATTTAGTTTTATAGGTTGGTAAACTAACTTACAGATTTCGGTTTATGTGCAGTCTCTGGAAATGAGATCTTATCCTCTTGTTCAGTGCCAAGGAACACCATTGAGCAGTTGAAAAAGAAAGATAAAATTCTCAAAAGCAATTGGCAGTGGTAGTGAAAGGGGGGGTAAATAGAATTCATGTATAATGGGGATACATACATGTATTGTTTTGTTTGTATACATACAAATGTACAATATGGTCCACTATTTTGTATTATGCCCATGGCATGCCATTTTTGAAAACATTATATGTACACATAATATAAAGCAAGGTTCAAATTTATATATATGGTTGACTTGATATGGGAACACGATATTTATTATATGCCTTTCAAATATGCTTAACTATGTTTTTAATTAAGTATGTGTTTAATTAAAATGATACATAATGTGTGGTTCACCATCATATATTTCATCTCATCTCTAATAGCCTTCAACCAAATTGTTTTTGTCTATATCCACTATGCTTCTTCAAATGTAGTAGGTTCAACTTCAATTTCAAAGTAATAAGTATTTTATAAGTATTGAAGAAACATGAGATATTGTAGATATTCTAACATGAGATATTCTACTATTGTGATTCGAGAATTGAGATTATAAGTCACTACAAATGACCTGCACTCCATTCCCACTACATGGTTGACTTTGTTTATGGTGTGGACTGATTATTTAGTGTTTAATTTAGTCAACAATATGGATCATAATTCCCTTGATCATGATGAAACAAGAATATTAAACGCACTTGACCACTTAAATGAAAAAAATCCCTTGCACTTGCTCCCAATAGAAAACAAATGAATATCTCTTTATGAGATTATAGACGTAATCATGACATATCCTTATGTGTTATTTATGTTGAATATATTATTTCTATATGATTTTGTTTCTTTATAAATTACATTTCTCTTATAAATAGTGTGGTGAGGTGATGGGTGAGAAATAAGGTACCTAATAGTCATGATATTTGGTTTGAGGAATCCATTTGTACATCATAAATATTAAAAACATAAATATAAATATAATCTTCCATATTGGTATTAGTGGACCAAGGGATAGCCATGTCCACTACCATTCATTTGTTCACCCAACATGGATGTTTCTTGTGATAGTTTTAATTCAAGGAAATTGAACAAAACCCTAGTTTATGAAATCAATGCACAATGTAGTCACCAGGCCATGCAAACACGGTAGAGAGGCCCCCATAGATGTAGTCACATGCCAGGATACCAACAGAGTTGACAGTTTTTCAATCCGACCTTAGGTTTTCGATTTATGTCGAGTTGAAAGTCGCCTCAAAATGTGGTTCAAGGACACTTGATGAGTTTTGGTTCGGGAGCGAAAAACCAAATGGAGCAACATAATTTCATGTCATTGGCTCCAGCAAGTGTGTATGGGTAAGGCATATATGGTAACACTACCATCGTATGGTCGATTTTTTTGCAGAGTTGACCTACCAATGCAAGAGTTGCATTCAAGGAAACTGAGCAAAATCCTAGTTTATGAAATCAATGCACAATGTAGTCACTGGGCCATGCAAACATGGTGGAGAGGCGCCCCTAGATGTATTCGCATGCCAGGAGACCAAAGGGCTCAATTTTTTGTCGATCTGACCTTTGGCTACCGATTTATGTCGAGTTTAAAGTCGCCTCAAAATGTGGCTCAGGGACACTTGGTGACTTTTGGTCCAGGAGCGAAAAACCAAACGGAGCAGGATAATTGCATGCCCTTGGCTCGAGAAAGTGTGTATGGGAAAGGTCGATATGGGAAAAATACCAATAGTCACACGGTGGATTTTTTTGCAGAGTTGACCCACCAATGCAAGAGTTGCTTTCAAGGAAACTGAACAAAACACTAGTTTATGAAATCAATGCACAATGTAGTCACCAGGCCATGGAAACATGGTGGATAGGACCCCCTAGATGTAGTCACATGCCAAGAGACCAACGAAGTCAACTGTTTGTTGATCTGAGCTCTGATTGTCGATTTATGTCGAATTGAAAGTCACCTCAATATGTGGTTATGGGACACTTGGTGACTTTTGGTTCAGAAGTGAAAAACCAAATGGAGCAGCATAATTGAATTTCGTTGGCTACAACAAGTGTGTATGGACAAGGCCGATATGGGAACACTACCAATAGTCGCATAGTGGATTTGTTTGCAGAGTTGACCCACCAATGCAAGAGTTGCATTCAAGGAAACTGAGAAAAACCCTAGTTTGTGAAATCAATGCACAATGTAGTCACCAGGCCATGCAAACATGGTGGAGAGGCCCCCCTAGATGTATTCACATTCCAGGATACCAACAGATTCGATGGTTCGATGATCCGACCTTTCGTTGTCGATTAATGTCGAGTTGAAAGACACCTCAACATGTGGTTTAGGGACACTTGGTGACTTTTGTTCTGGGAGCAAAAAACCAAAGGGAGCAGCAAAATTGCATGTCGTTGGCCCTAGTAATTCTATATGGGAAAGTTCGATATGGGAACATTACCAATAATCACATGGTGGAGTTTTTTGCATAGTTGACCCACCAGTGCAAGAATTGCATTCAAGGAAACTGAGCAAAACCCTAGTTTATGAAATCAACGCACAATGTAGTCACCAGTCCATGAAAACATTATGCAGAAGCTCCCCTAGTTGTAGTCACATTCCTGGAGACCAATGAAGTTGACGGTTCGTAGATTCGACCTTCGGTTGTCGATTTGAAAGTCGCCTCAAAATGTGGTTCAGGAACACTTGGTGGCTTTTGGTCCGAGAGTGAAAAACCAAATGGAGTAGCATAATTACATGTCATTGGCTCCATCAAGTGTGTATGGGAAATGCCAATATGGGAACATTACCAATAGTCACACGGTGGATTTTTCTGCAGAGTTGACCCACCATTGCAAGAGTTGCATTCAAGGAAACTGAGCAAAACCCTAGTTTATGAAATCAATGTACAATGTAGTCACTGATCCATGAAAACATGCTGGAGAGGCCCCCTATATGTAGTTGCATTCTAAGAGGCCAATGGATTTGACTGTTCATTGATCTGACCTCCGGTTTCTGATTTATGTCGAGTTGAAAGTCGCCTCAAAATGTGGTTCAGGGACACTTGGTGACTTTCGATCCGGGAGCGAAAAACCAAATAGAGAAGCATAATTACATTTTTTTGGCTCCAAAAAGTGTGTATGGGAAAGGATGATATCGGAACACTACCAATAGTCACACAGTGGATGTTTTTGCAGAGTTAACCCACAAATGCAAGAGTTGCATTTAAGGAAACTGAGGAAAACCCTAGTTTATGAAATTAATGCACAATTTAGTCACTGTGTCATGTAAACACGGTGGAGAGGGACCCCTATATATAGTCGCATGCCAAGAGGCCAACGGTGTCGATGGTTCATCAATCCGACCTCCGGCTTCCGATTTATGTAGAGTTGAAAGTCGCCTCAAAATGTGGTTCAGGGACACTTGGTGACCTTCGGTCTGGGAGAGAAAAACCAAACAGAGCATCATAATTGCACGAGGGAATCCCTTAGTGAAACCATACCATAGGACGTTCATTCATGGCATATGAAACAATACCCCTAATTTCAATAAATATTGGAAAATACCTCCCAAAATCATTTTTTTAACCCCCTACCAATATGCCTTCCCAAATTAAAAAAACCCCTATTTTCACTATATATTGTATGTATCCATTTTTTCATTTACATTTTTATACCCATTTATATATATACCTATCATATTGACATGATACCCCCCTTATGACCCCACATGCATTCTATAATGCACCTTGCTTCTTCGATGTATATTGTGAATGCACATTACTTCACCCACAATGCAATTACTAACCGCATATAATTATGATTTGCAGCATCTAATGGTATAGTGAAGAGATGGTATTATGATTTACTTCAGGAGCATGACCTCCATGCGTGTCTCCTCCTGTCGACTGCTCTCCTCTGCCTATGCGTCTCCTCCTGTTGATTTCTCATCTACTCGTACATCTCCATCTACCGACTGCTCCTCAACGTTTTCTCTCCACTGTGACCTCTTCTCTTTGCTTGGTATCTTCATCGGGTTATATTCATGGTTTTACCTCTTTGTAATTTCTTACAGGTTTACCATCATGATTTATATCTGCGGTTTATCTCAGCGTGAGTTCTTATGGGTTTTACCTCTGTGTGTTGGGTTCCTTTCCAGAGTGACTGTGAGGCTACCTTTCAAATATGGACTGTGGGTTTCTCAACACGACTGTCAGAGAGTATGACTGTGCTCAGTATGACTAAGTGTCTCTTGTGCTAAGTGACTATGTGTCCTTAACATGACTGTTATGGGTATGAATGAATTACTTAAGCCTGTGATTTTGATTGAAACCTCTCTTTTTGTTGACTAAGAGTCTAAGACCTTTTTCTGTTTGCTTTAACCCTCTCTCTCAAGGTACGTATATGGTTTACCCTATTTGACTTGTCCCTTCGGTGACAAGATCAAACTCAGAAATATTTTAGTATAAGGAGGATCCAATAATGGTTATAAATTGTTAATATTGTATCTATTATTTTTGTACATGACATTTGGTGAAACATCTGAATTACCAACTTCAACGCAGTGACTAGCAGAGTGTTAAAATTAACGCAGTGACCAGTAGAGTGTTAAGTTGAAAGAGATGACAATTATGTTCTTGCATTATTACAGTTTAAATTTTTATTATCAACACTATTCTAAATCTAAATTTATATGTTCATGCACTTATGTTTATTACTTGTATTAAAAAATCACTAACCCTTAAATTTCAACAATATGATATGTTAAAAACATCCTTGCTAATATCAGGCTCAACTGACTTATCAACTTCCCTTCGGAGTACTTTTTGTAAGATGTACATATTTCATAATTCATTAGCACGCCATTAAAATGCCGTCTTGATTATTTATAGATTTGTGTTGGTGCTATTCAGTTTTCACCCATTTCTTCATATAATTCATGCCTTGTGCAATAATCTACGGAAAACAGATGTATCGTGCAAGCAAAAACACAGATATCCTTGGGGTGTTTTTCAATTGTTCCATAGCATGACAATGAAATTCATATAACAACAACATCAATAGAATAAATGCTTTTCTTCTCATATCCCGAAACAAGATATCATTGGTTTATAAGACAATTGAGAAAAGGTGAAAAATGGACAGGATTTCCTATACCAAAAGTTGGTTTGGTCAAGTTTCACCCACTAGATTCTAATGTTTTCAAAAACTGCAGTAAGGAAACACACGGGTTATATAGAGAGTGATATTAGAAAATTCTAACATGCTTATTTCCATTATGACTATCATTCCATCACCACATCAAATACCAATGTAACTGAAACTGATATCAAGAAACGTTGTATAAGAAAAATACAATCATCTTTGAGTAGTATGTTCTTTGAAAAATACCACCATTCAGATTCAAGTAATGCTTTTGTCTACCTTGGAAAAAGAGCTAGGAGAGTTTCTATAGAGCCTGGCAAGGCCGTGGAACAGTTTCAACAGTGCATATCACCACCAAACCACAAATACCTATTGTTGAGAAAGATAAAAAATGAAACTAGCAATGTAACCTGCGTTAAAAACTTATTATATAAATGTAATTCCAAACAACATCCTAAAAAGGTGAAGCATCAACATGGATTAAAAAGTTGCAAACCTTTTCTAAAATTCTTGTAAGGTCAGTCAAGTAGAATATGGATATTATTATTCCTTCTCTTCAGTCGTAGAAAATCCAACAAATTCCTGAAAGGGAAGAAATGGTCTACACCATAACATTGTCCTCACAGCTCGAACTTTCAACAGATACCTCTCTAGAATCTCACGCTAAAGTTGAAGTATAATTTATGTGCATATTCCATTGAGAAGTTAAAAAAAACACAATATTTTTATGTTCTCTATACAAAATACGTTCCTGCAATATCAACATGTTGACATCTTACTTCCCACCTGCTCAATCTATCACAACTCATAAACTCATAGGTTATCACTTGATTGAGAAAATTTGGTCCTGCTTAGCACAAAGAATCATATTATTCTTGAATTTTGAGCTTGCTATTTGCAACAAAGCTAAAAAACCTTATGGAGCATATCATAGAAGAAGAGGATTGCAGACACGGTCTTTAACATCAATAGTATTCATGGACCAAAAAAACTTGTAATCTTCATGCAGGGAAATGCCAAGTCTAATGATATCATGTCTTCGGTTTTATTGGGGGACCCATGGTCCCAACTTCAAATTTACACTTAATTCCTAAGAAATGCTCAACCTACAAAGAGAACAACAATTGTATCAAAATATCTCCAACGCTACAAGATACTGAGACAACATATAATGTACTAGATAATCGTGCTAAATAAATTTCATCTAAACAGAGAACAAGAAAATTATATTGAGTTCAAAGATGCCAACCGTTCTATCACCAAGCATTGGAGTCAAGCTTCCTGGAACCTCTTTCTTGATAGTAGAAAAACCACGTCATGGGTCACTTATTTTCCTACAGCAGTTAAAGACATGGACAATGTAGTCGATTATTATAATCATATAGCAGTGAGATAATGCCCAAATTAAAAGTATACATGCTTGAAATACACAGAATATAAGCATACCCTAGTTTAATTTGGACCACTAAGAACAATATAAGGAGTATGGAGCTTGACGTGAATGTCAGGCATTTTTTCCATGGACATCAAAGGGGTGTCCATAGTATTCATTTGCTTAAGCTTCAATTCCTCTTGATATTGTTTCATGTGTTTTTCTTGTTTCATTTTTCCAGGGCCTTTTCCATGGAACTTATGTAACAATTTTCGAAAGCTTCCTTAGGTGTCATCTGCAAATATATATTGACAACAAATAAATTTCTGATTTCTCTGAACATACATTAATGAATTAAATAGGGAGGTCAACATTCCTAAAGCATAAGACAATTGAAATATCAAGAAAAAGAATCTTACAATACATCCAAACTCATCTAAACGTTCTAATTGTATCTCTTTTGTTCCATTAGTATCTCGTACTACAACAAGTTTTCTCTTTTTCTAATCCATATTTCTTCCACCCCATTCCATAGACTTTTTCAATGCTCCCCTTTCCTTCAACAGTTTCAAGGTCCCCTCCAAACCCTTTCCAACATAAGCTTCTTTAATTATATCATATGTTGTCACTTCCTCCTCTTCTTCTGCTTTTAGATCACTCAGATCTATATCCATTTCTTTCACCTCTGTCCACCCACCTATGGATTTTGCAACATCACCTTGTCTGACAGGACCTGGACCCTCATCATCCTCTTTAAAGGCATCTTCAATTACAGGTTTATGAGTGTCTAGTTCAACAAGAACAAAATTGGAATTATAAAACAATGAGATATTACAAAGAAATATCATATAAAAATAAAATACCTATTATAACTGTAATGACTACAATAAAACTCCTTACAAAATGAAATTTAAGGATCCACTATCATTATTTCTAAAATCCTTTCATTATCCACACACATTCATCAAGCTGTAAACTCCACACAAATTCCTCCATCTCTGTAAATACAACTTTATTTTCCTGTTCACCACTTGATGATTGGATTTGACCATTTCCTTTTGACCAATTTGCATCTAATGCTAACCGAGCTACTGCCTGGGGGCCAGACCTACTACTACTTTCTGCTTGCTTTCTTAGTGCCTCTTGCATGGTCTTCACTAATGACTTGTAAATATCTTCATCCTCCCCACCAAAGACAACATCTCCATCTTCATCTACCTGCATTGCATCTGCTGACTTCTAATCTCGAATCCCTATGGAAGCCTCTGCTTCTTTCTTATATGCATTCTGATATGCATTTTTCCTGAGTTCAGCTTTTGCCTTTTCTGCATTTTCCCTGGAAACCTTTATTTTTGTATCATCCCTAGAACCAAGGTCCCTAGCACCCAATCTAGTAGCAATTTTTTCTGCTTCAAGCGCATCAATGTCTAGCTTACCCTTCTTCTGCAACTGTTTATTCTTCTTAGGTTTCATAAATTGAAGCATTTCCTCTTGACTATAATAATCAGAAATAATTGATCTTAGTTGAGCCATTAACTGTTCTGTTTTATTAGTCATAGTTGTGCCTTGCAGCCTCTTGCGTATCTGAAGAGACAGAAAATATTATACAAACATAAAAGATAACATCAACATTCTACATATCTGGAGAGAAAAATTTACACAAACATAAACGGTGATATCAACATTCAACTACACATTAATCCTTCGTAAACTAGTGTGCTTGCATTCTTAAAACATAATAAAATATAACTACAAGTTGGGCCTAATCCTTCAAAAATCCTTAAACAAGCCTTCAAAAACCCTAAAAACAAGGTACCTCTAAGCCTTCAAAAACCCTAAAACAAGGTACCTCTAAGCCTAATAGAAACTCATGTATCAAACATAAAAGGAATAATATGATAAAAAGCTTATGAATAGATATCAACCATATGTCGTGCACCATACATATATCAGCCTGTTTATTTTGTTGAGGGGCATGCTGAAATGAATATGCTTGATTTGAGGTTGACGGGTTTTCCACATTCATGAAGAAACAGTTCTTCCTACTGATATAGTCCATAGAAGCACTTAGATTTCCTAAAATTTCCTTTTGATGCACAGGTTTGTCCTCAAATTGAGCCCAAAATTAGATCATTGTTGATTAGGGGTCAAATAGGGATGAGAATTGCTTTTAGGGCCTAGTATGTGCCCAACAACATGGATTTATTTCTCAAATATCGATTGTTAACTAATGATACTCATTCTCAGAAATGCCCAGGTCTGAGTTTTATCCACTTTACCATCTTGTCAAAATTGTACCCAGAACACACCAAAACTTGGATTTGGTTGATTTATAGTTTTTTGAAGGCTGGGACATATTTTTGCTATTGTTGTTTCAGGCTAACAAATACCAGAACTGACTAGAAATATCCTAGATCAATTAATTAGGTTGTTAGGAGGATCAACATATGTCAAGGTTGTCAAGGAATGTGCCTAGGACTCATTTTGATTGATGTATGAGGATTAGACATGACAACATGCCCATGTTTTCTTTAACCATTCCAAACTATGTCAAACTCCATTATATTGTCCAAGACTAATGGGCCTTCCTTTCAACCCATCTAACTCATATAGAGTGACATAAACTAGTAAATAACTTATGAAATGGTATACATCATCCTCTTTACCAACCACTTTCTATTCATCAATGACAAAATGATATGTTCTAGAAAAATTGTTGTGAGAAACATGAATGGCTTCACTATTGTTGATAGAAGTCCTTTCATATTTGAGAATTCAAGGCCAATTACATCATGTACTAATATTCCTTTTCATATATAGAAATACTGTAATAATTTCACATAAAAACCTCATAATTTAAACCTTGACAAAAACCCTACCCAAATATTTGAGCTTAATACATCCACAAAAATGTCTATTTCTCAAAAAATGACTCTAAATGGAAGTACTTTAATAATTATTTTAAATAGATTATGACTAGACTATAATGATCGACTAAATGTTTGTCATAACCTATCTATAAAAACATTTTTTTGTTCTGAGAACCCCTAGTTAATATACCACTTGGCTTCACTTGTCCATGATATCAAATATATCTTTCCCAACTGGCAGAATTTACAAATGATTTTCGAAATCTCTCAACATTAGTTGTCTACATTTAAAACTAAATTAAAGGGAGTCCACTACCCAAGAAAAAAATTTAGTTTCTAGAGATTTCTCTTGCTCTCTGGTATGGATAGATTTCTATCTCATAATTAAAGGGATGAAAACAACTAGACTCGTGTTCTAGTAACTTCAGCTCAAATATGATATGAGAAGAAGAAGAGAAGATCGTGATACATTTGTTACGTTAGCAAACGTTACGGCATAATATGATAGGATATGAGCAGAAGCAGAGAAGATCCTCAAACCTAGAAAAGATCATCAATGTTTCGGTATCAATGCATTTACAACATGTAGAAAAGATATATTCCTTTCACTCTAAACCATTTCGATAGAATAACTTTATATTTATTCATTGTTGCAACTTCTACAATTATAAAAATAGAACTCAAAGGTACATTGTACAATAAATAATTGTTCAAAGAAGTCTGAAGGTGTCATTTTTTTTCTGAATAGCTTACAGTTCTTTCACGATCCAAATCTTCATCAAATAGCAGTGTCTATTTAGCAACATCAATTGTTGTTGTTGTTTCCCATTAATCTGCATTCGATTGCATCCTTGAACTAAAATGAATACATTTGTAAGAAAATTCATCATTGGCATTGGTATCCTCATAAAGTTCACCATAGCATGTCAATAAAAGAGGGAAAAAATATACTTTGAAAGACTATTAAATATACTGCATAAACACCATTTCATTCAAGTTTCTCCTCTCACAACTCTATTCTTCATCACTACAATTTTATACCATACACCATGAGTTGTTTGTTTATTGTATTTCATATGTGAGTGTGTTATTTTTATGCAAGGATTTAAGTTTTGATTGTTTTATCCGGATCTCCATCACACTTATGACGGTTTACCTCAATAAGCTTATACATAAATTATGGGTTTTGGTGACAAGTTTTTTCGAAGAAAGAAAAAAAAGTTACCCCTAAGACTCTAGCAAGGCCCGACCAGCTAGTGGAATTAGTTCAATTCCAGAGTATCACATGTGTATATAGAACACCAATTCATAATTAATGGTTGGTCACCTCCTTTGGACATGAATTTGATGAAATGTCTATGGAAATGTGACGTTTCATATTATAAATCATGAGAAAGAGTCCCAAGGGACTAATCATGCATTTTACCAACATAAACCCCACAATTCTGGAAATTGAGGCTGGTCATGTCAAATATGTCATATCCACCAGGAAGTATTGGAGATTCTAGATTTCACAGGTTGGAAATTGATTCCTCACGAGTTTGATCAAATTCCTTAGCATGATTCCCTCTTCATTCCATATTCCATTTTGAAGGGCACCTTCTTTGTGTGGGAATTTATAATATGCGAGATTTAAATTTGAGATGAGAGAAAATGTTTACATCCATAATTTCCAAGGAAGCTAAGTGGATATCTTCTTATTAGTCCCACAACACATGTAATGAAGATAACAAAGACCATGCATGGCCTATTAGATCTACAATTTTGTGCAGGTATTCTGGTATTGAACACAAGTGGGCACGAAGCTCCCAACTGGCTTGGATTTTATTCTTAGTAACTTAAACATGGTTAATTTTTGAGCTTGCCAAGGGAGAACTATAGGAAGTTAGGAAATCAAGATTTACTCTTGCCATGACATTATGCAAAGTGAATCATGGTCTTTGGGTGCTAAAAAGGTTCATGTGATTGTTGAATATGTGTCCAAAGAGGAAAAATGTAAGAGATTCATATATGAGACTACCAATCCCTTTGGTTCTCGTAAGAACCTTGCTTCTATAATATCCTTTGTGCTTTCTCCTACCAAATTCTTTGCTTCCAGTGGGTGGTAACCCCGAACAAATGCTTACATAGGTACATGGTAGTTTAGTTCTACCAATAAAAGCAAAAAGGGTCCTTTCTCTTTTAATCATGAGTAGTAGCATGTCTCTTTGAAGAACACTAAATCCCTGAGGCTTCCATTATGTTGTAGATGTACCATATACTCTTGAGTAGTAGAGTGGGAACCCTTATCTTACTAGGATAGTAAAAGGCTGTGTGTCATCCAACCCTTGAATTCAGATAGATAATAGATTTAGTTGGGTGGGTAAGTGAGCCTTTCTTTATTTGATACAATGATGCGTAAATGCCGCTAGCAGACTTCCCCCAACAACACTATAGCACTCTCAAAGTATGTTCATGAGAAACCCAAACTCTATTGAAATCACGCCATAATGGAGCTTTCCAAATAAAATTGGTCCATAAAAACTTGTAATGGAAGGGCTACATGCAGAAATTTTCTCGAATAGAAACAACACTAGAGGACAAATCTTGACTTGTGTTGGTATCCATTGATACACAACTCCAAAAGGGGTCCAATGCACATATGCACAATAGTCGCATATTTTTTCTATTTCTAAGGCAAGGGGTATTCACGCTCAGGACACTACTACATATGGCTCAAAAGTTCCATGAAATTTTGCCACGAAACAGTTAAAAACAATGTTTTCGTGGAAAAACAGTTTTAATTTTTGGAAAAATTTGAAAATTCCCCCGACATTCGTCACAATAGCGACAGTGTGGACCTTTCGTCTCTATAGTGACGAAAGTTCCACACCATCGCTATTGCAACGAAAGTCGAAAATAAAACTTATTTTTCATGTTACAATGTGATTATTTTACTAGCTTATTGCTTACAAGTATTGATCTATTCTTCACCGTATATGAGATTGCTATATATATCCATTTCCTTCTCATAGCTCATGTTTTTTGGTTGGTATAGTGGAATCATGTGGTGAATATACATGTACAACCTATAATAGGGAGTAACACCTATTTTTCGAATAGGTAATTACAATTTTTATGACTGTAGGTTACTAAGTGTACTTCCCCATTTTGTGGGATACTATAGAAGATTACAATCCTATGTAAAATGTGGTTCCTTTTTATCAATAAAAACTACACAATTTTCTGATGAAAAAGATCCTAACTCAATTTTTTATTTATAAAATATTAGTATTTCCATTTATAAAATTTTAGTATTTCCATTTATAATAAAATGGTGTGCTAATATTTTATGTCATTTTTTATTATAAAAAAAATAATTTTATATCAACATTTTGCTTTTAATTAAAATTTATTATCTTTAAAAATATAATCAATAATGGAATTATGTTCTCAATATTTATTTATTTATTTATGAATCAATCCCAAATCTCAAAATTAAATAAAAATCGAAGTGATGTGACTAGTTACTCAAAATTGGGAGCACCATAAGGAATAGTTGCTCCAACATTGAGATGGGCAAAGATATTAATGTAGGTGACATGCCAGACTTTGATATTGCAATCCATATATGATAGAGAATTTAAAAATTCCATGGGAATATTAAAATGACAAGTTAAAACAAAAAATTCAAATGATTTGCATTTGATGAGCACTTGTTGTTGTGGATTCCACTACACTAAAGGGAGAGGGACGCTATTGCTTGACTTTGCTCTTTTTGCTTCTTAAAAGTTTAATGGGGGACTTTAATGGCAATTTGGGTTGTATGATGATAAAATGTGCTATTTATGATAAAAATGGATGATTATGTAATTTTTTTAAATGGTTAAAAGAAATACTATGTTTATAGATTTTGTGAATTTAAATATAAATTTTGTTTAACAAATAACAATTAAAAATATAATTTTAATATTGTTTTCAAATAATATTTATAATTATTTAAATAAAAATATAATTAATATTTGTTAAATGATATGAAAAATATTATGTTTATTATCTTGATTTATATATTAATTTTTCAAATTGATTTTCAGTAAGACTTAAAATTGCTTTTGATTTATTAAAAATTTGTTTTCTTTATGATGATGATGAATATGGTGATAAATGGTGGGATAGGTGGGAAATGACGGAAACGATGTTGATGATGGTGAAAATGACAATGACATTGATGACGAGGATGATGATGGCGACAACAACGATGATGATGAGGATGATGATGAAGATGATGATGATGATGATGAAGATGGTGATGGCGATGATGACAATGACGACGACGACGATGATGATGATAACGATGATGACAATGACAATGTTGATGATGAGGATGAAGATGACAATGACGATGAGGATGATGATGATGATGATGATGGTGAGGATGAGGATGAGGATGAGGATGATGATGAGGAGGAGGAGGAGGAGGAGGATGAATATGGTGATGAAGAGTATGAGTATGATGATGAAGAGAGTGATGACGTTGATGATGAGGATCATGATCACGAATATGTTGATGATTCTGAAGATGATGAATATGACGATGACGATGAGGATGATGAGGATGATGATGATGATGATGATGATGAATATGAGGATGATGATGAAGATGACGAAGATGATGATGATGAATATGATGTTGATGAGGAAGAGGGTGACGGCGTTGATGATGAGGATCACGACGAAGATGTTGATGATTATGAAGATAATGAATATAATGTTGATGACAAGGACGATGATGCTGATGTTGATAATTAAAAATCTTAATATTAATCCATATTAGAAGATGAAGGCTGTTGAAGTGCATTATAATTTTGCCAAAATATGCATATGAAGTATACAAGAAATGTTGGAATGTCCTCCATGGTTATGTAGTGAATCTTGGTAGATAAAAGATAAATCCTTAACTTCATAATGATAGAATGCATCCATACAAGAATAAACACAAGAATGTAGAGAAAACCCTTAAGGTAGGATAACACCATCAAGTACTCCTTAGAGAAGGAATCGTTGGCACAATCCATACTTGTATAGTTCAATATCCCCTTTGGACCTCCCTAGGTACCTAATATTACATTATTTATCCTCCCTAGGTGTGTGCTAGGGTACATTTCATTATATATATAAATATATATATATATATTTAAATGCCCTATCAATTTTCATTTTTATTTATGCGATCGATAAATTTAAACACATAAAGTTCAACTCCAAGCACTCTAAAGCTATCAATACTATCTCCTTTTACCTCTTTGCATTTAGCTAGTCATATTGTGATATTACGATAGATTTCAAGGGATAGGTGGGAAACGATGGAAACGATGTCGATGATGGTGAAAATGACAATGACATTGATCATGAGGAGGATGATGACGATGACGATGACGATGAGGATGAGGATGATGATGAAGATGATGTTGATGATGAAGATGGTGATGATGATGATGATGTTGTTGTTGTTGTTGATGATGATGACAACAATGATGACGATGATGAGGATGAGAATGAAGATGATGATGATGATGAGGATGATGATGAGGATGAGGATGATGATGATAAATATGGTGATGAGGAGTATGAGTATGATGATGAAGATGGCGATGTTGATGAGGAAGAGGGTGATGACATTGATGATAAGGATCATGATCATGAAGATTTTGATGATTATGAATATGATGAAGATGATGATGACAATGAGGATGATGAGGATGATGAGGAGGAGGAGGAGGAGGATGAGGATGAGGATGAAGATGATGAAGATGATGATGATGAAGATGATGATCATGATGATGATGTTGATGAGGAAGAGGGTGACAACGCTGATGATGATGATCATCATCATCATCATTGTCATCATCATCCTCATCGTGATCATGATCACCATCATCATCATCATCATCATCGACGTCATCATTTTCATCATCATCATCATCTCCATAATCATCATCATCATCATCATCATCATCATCATTGAGTTGTGATCATAATCATCACTATTATCATAATCATTAGCATCATCATCATCATCACTTTTATCATCATCATCATCATCACCATCACCATCATCATCATCATCATCATCATTGACCTGTGATCATCATCATCATCAATGTTATCATCGTCGTTATCATCATCATCATCTTCATTGAAATCATCATCATCGTCATCATCATCGTTGTCCTCCTCCTCATCATCATCAGCATCATGATCAGTATCATATCATCGTGTCAATCATCATCATCATCATCATTGAAATCGTCATCGTCATCCTCATCCTCATCATCATCATCATCATGTCCATCATCATCATCATCACCGTCATCCTCATCATCATCATCATCCTCATCCTCATCATGTCCATCATCATCATCATCATCATCATCATCATCACCGTCATCCTCATCATCATCATCATCATCCTCATCATCATCATCATTAGCATTATTTCCTATATGTTGTTATATGTTATAACACAATTTTTATCATATCGTGTCCATCATCATCACTGTTATCATCATCATTAGCATCATCATCATCATCATCATCGTCATCATCATCATCATCATATCATCATATCATCGTCATCATTGGCCTGTGATCATCATCATCATCAATGTTATCATCATCATTAGCATCATCATCATCATCATCGCCATCATCATCATCATCAACATCATCATCATCTTCATTGAAATCATCATCGTCATTATCCTCATCCTCATCATCATCATCATCATCATCGTGTCCAGCATCATCATCATCATCAGTGAAATCATCATCGTCGTCATCATCATCATCATCGTGTCCAGCATCATCATCATCATTGAAATCATCATCGTCATCATCATTAGCATCATTTCCTATATGTTGTCATATGCTATAACACACTTTATGATGATGATGACGACGACGATGACATTATCGATGATGAGGATGACAATGACTATTATCATCATTGACACTATTATCATTGTCATCACTATTATAAAACAAAAATATATAATAATAAAATAATAAAAATAAAAACAAAATAAAAATATATAAAAAATAAATATAATAAAACAAAACAAAATTATATAAAAAATAAAAAATAAAATAAATAAAAATGAAAAAAAAAAGAACAAACACAAATTACAACCCCGCCACAAACAAACCCCGCGGCAGCACCAGTGAAAGAAAGAGAGGAGAGAGGTCGCAGTGGATAGATGGCCAGAAACCTTGAACCCGTAACAGTCATAGAGGAGGGACCGAAGAGGAGAGGGAAGAAGAGGATAGGGCCGCAGGGGACATAGCTCGTAGATGAGAGGGTGGCAAAGGAAGGGCCAAAGAGGAGAGGTCCGCAGGGGACAGAGCTCGTAGAGGAGAGGGTCACAGAGGTCAAGCATAGGAGGCTTTTCAGAGGCAGATAAGGCTTTGCAGAGGTCACACAGAGGAGTGTTTGCATTGGCAGAGGAGGGTTTGCAGAGGTCACGCCGAGGCTGACAGAATTCCCCCAAATCAATGAGTAATCTATGTTTGCTTAAATAATTCTAATTTGGAATTATAAAAAACAAGTTCTCTATGCGGAAGAAATCTTTATTTAACATGGATTTATATTGGTGTGGAAAAGTTGAAAAGACTGTGTTCATAATATAGTTTAAAATCTAAACTTCTCTTCCCTTGAATTTCCTTCTCACTCTCTATGTGAGGTGAGGGTCATTGCTGCTACATTGCATTGCAGTTGCGTCCTTCCCCACGTTTAATCTTCCAGCCATTGTTTTTCTTATATTTTGACAACCAAAGTATTCAAATAAGCACAAAATAACTTCTGGCAAATCACTGTTGTCGCTGCAATTTGCAAATTACCGGGTTAGGTTCAAGTTGCTTCCTAATCTAGGGATTTTATAATAAAAAATCCGAAAGAAGAAATCCATAGCATTGGGCAGTCCTGGGGCTAGGCGTCTCTGATTCAATATCAGTTCGATTTCAAAGTTTAGAATGTGTTGGTTTTACGTCAACCAACTAAAAAACTCATGAAAATTGTACCATGCTTCTCAAAAACTCAACAATAGTGACCAAACCAGGACTTAGGAAAGTATTCAATGCATGGTACTGAAATCACCACACTCAAAACAAGAAATTTTGAGCCAACATCAGGCCCAATACCATAATAAACACTTAATAAACCTTGTGAACAAAATCCACATTCTAGGGTTTTCTAATCTCTCATTGTTCAGTGTTACAATTCCACTCCACAACTATACAACAATGGTTTCTACTTAGTCACAAAAAGCACTAATTAAAGATAAATATTTTTATATTAGTCCACACTCTCGGCCATCTAGTTTACTCAGCATGTGGTCAATGTCTAAAAGGCTAAAACTAGAGGTGGATTCATGGCTAAAATAATGAAAATTTTTCGCTAACCTTTTTTTTCACTTTTGAAGCAAATAAGAAGTTGAAATGGTCATTTTTCAGAAAAATGAGAAAACCATTAAAACAAATATAAAAGAAATACAAAAGAAAATTGAGATTAAGATATGAAACATGAATTCTCCTTAATCCCTATGGGTATATGAAAATAAATACACCAATGAAATCTCTGCAAAAATATGACCAAGAAAACCTAAACTTCATGTGAAACAAGCTTGAAAAAAGCTTTGAATGGGGGTTTTACCTTCACCAAATGCTAAGAGGTCAAATCCCCAAACTCATGCACAACCAAAAATTGTGTTTGTATTCTAATTACTACTCTCCTTTAAATTCGAAACATGGGATCCAAGGGTGAATGGAAGATATTTTACTCATCCATGGTATGTAGTATGCGGGACAAACTCTTCCACTTATCTTGTATGAAAAAATGGGACATTTTTCACCCCTTCCCAAGCCAAATTTATGGAAAGAATTAATAAGGTGTCTTAAAAACGATACCTTCCCTCCCAAGAATTTAGGATATTTAATATCCACATGGAGAGTTCCTTGCGTAATAGAGCTACTAAATCTACTTTTAACAATAACTAAGTATTAAATTGGGTTATTGAGAGAAAATAGGTAGCAAACACTACTGTTCAAGGGAATATCAAGTGTTTTATAAGCTTATCAAAAGCATGACTAAACTACCATTCATCTCATTGGGTTGGGACCTTTTCCTTATATAAACAAATTCATACCAAATTCCAATTTTTTTCTAAGTATCTATTAAGGGAGAGAGAGTGGTAGAGAGAGCCTTGTAGGAGCTTTTTGAGATATAAGAGGTCTTTTTTGGGATATACGATATTTTTTGTGATATCAGATATTTTTAATATAGATGATTTTTCTAATATTTCGACAAAGCATTTTTTAATATTAGAGCATTCTGAGATATAGAGGTTCTTTTTCTTTAAACACGGAAACTAGACCTCACTAGGGAAAAACCCATAACTTTATCATTTCTTAATGAAATTAAATAGGATTTGTTGCATTGTAAATAATATGCATAAGAATACATGATACAACCACTTATTTCCTTATTAATCCACTTTAACATTGCTGGTATTCCTTCACAAATTCTTCCACCCCTATCAATTACAAAAATGGGAAAAAAAGAGAAGTAAAAAATACAAATTAAGGTATGGAAATTGAAATAAAAGAAAGGGAGGAATAAAGACACATAGAAAACAATGTAAAACCATGCTCAAATAATCCGACCATTCATTAAAAGTTGATAGTCAACTGTAACAAACCCTAGGTAATTCCATAAACTATACAAGAAGCAGTTAGAACATCTAGAAATAACTTACAAGTCCCTTAGTAACTATACAATATGAAATCAATGCCAAACAATAAATTAAGTTTAATCCCTCAAATCAAGCCATCCTTGGTCATAATCACTAGCCCTAAAATTACATTATGAGGGACTCATTTTCTCTTCATAGGTCAACAAAAGTAGGGTGGTTTTTGTGGCAATAACACATCCGTAGAAAGACCACTCAATGGATAAGTTAGTTATGGTATTTGGAAAACTTGCTTACAATAATGAGGAGGTTTTATTGTGTTTTCTTCATAAATTATGGAACATGTTTATGATGGTTCGTCATGTCAATTACTTT
>LPNX010199410.1:0-65732 GCA_001517045.1 Pseudotsuga menziesii | reverse complement strand
CCCCCCCCCCCCCCCCTAATAGCCTCAACACAAATATAGGATCCATGCCACTAGTACTGCAATATCATCTCTCACATGGAGTGTATTTTAGTATAACATTATTTTGGTAGCTTCATGTCAAGAGCCATTATCTATTAATACTAGAACACAACCCAATGATTTGAATTTATACTCCTAGGAATATGCGTAACCACCCAATAGCCTTAACACAAAGATAGTATTTAAGCCACTAGTACTGCAATATCATCCCTCACATGGAGTCCAGTTCAATATAACATGATTTTGGTAGCTTATTTTTAAGAGAATGTGAGATAAAAAGAAAAATAATACAAAAAGTAATTGATAGTTCATAAATAGATAACTCATAATTGAATAGATAACCAAGAGTTTATGGCACATAACTAGAAGAATGTGAAATAAAAAGAAAATAAATATAAAAAATAATTAATAGTTGATAAATAGATAACATAAAGAATGTCCTTGATAACAACCATTTGATCACTATAAAAGTGATCCAGATAAAAACTATATAAATGTATATATACTAGTAATAATTCATGACTTGCAATCAAGGTTGGAATTTCAAATGACGGACACCCGTCAAAATTGACAGTAACAATCAAAATCTGAAACGTTTTCTCTATCCTAAGCCAGATTTTGACGGTTTAGGTAAAATCTTAGCTGTATTTGACGGGTAAATTGACCCATGATGGGCATTTACCCGTCAAATTCCATCCTTGCTTGCAATGCATAAAAACCGTCCTTTTAAGTTGCACGTTGAAGTTGTTTTATTAATAAATATTCTTCTTATAAAATGTGGCCACGGTTTTCAGATTCCCCTTTCGTATCCATACCCAAAGGCGGTTGTCGCTGTGCAACAGAGCACGAGCTCGAATGTTCTGATGCTTTTAGAGATAGAGAGGACATCACACTCAACCAATCAAATCAATTTTTTCTATCGACCATGGACCTGCCACTCATTATAAATAAAATCTTGTAAACTGGAGTTCCCCATTTCCAGCACAAGCTAATCAGCAAGCTTAGACCTGTATGCTAATCATCAAGCTTAGTAAATTTAAAAGAAGACTTGTTCAGTCTTTATTTCTACGATGTCACTGGAAATATTCATTTGAACCTGCAGGGTTATAGAAAGAAAAGCAAAACTTTGTAACGAACTTTCCCAACCATAGACTACGTGGAGTCCTCTCTAAATGCAAATTCCTACAATGACTAAATAAGAATAAAAAATCACCATACTTGCTTAAGATGTTGAGCTGAAGCACTGTCACTTAGTAGTGGAAGCCGGTATAAGTGTATAATTTCAGGGCTCCTTGTTTCAATATCTTTAACCATTTCCCTCACAATTCCTTGTACAAGGATCATAAGTGTCGATATCTCGGATCTTTGAATGCAAAAAAATAGATAGTTTTCTTGGATTGCTGACTGAAAATAGCTAGATTCCAGGCAATTATTTTTATACAAGATTGGATTTTGAGTTATGCTAATGATAGGATTTACTAAAGTATTTTTATAGGCTGATCATATTCTGTTGTAATACAGGGAGAAAAATTATTTGTTGGGGGTAAAACACATAGCCTTGGGTATACATTTTATGAGCCGACTGTTCTTGGAGATGCAACTTCTAGCATGTTGGTTTCCAGGTAATGTTTAATGCAGAAATATTATACACTGTCTGCATTAATTTTTTATGATAACCAATTGATTTATAACTGATTTCTGATGTACGTCAATGATTGCACATTAGGGAGGAGGTATTTGGCCCTGTTGCACCACTTTTTCGTTTCAAGAGTGAGGAGGAAGCTATCAGACTTGCAAATGATACACAATTCGGTAATCTTTTGTCTGTAGATTCTGAGAAACTTCCACTACAAGATGATATTATATGGTCATTTTGATTATTAATTATGAAAGATAAACTTTCATAAAGGATTTCTTCATCTTATCATGTCAGACAAGGATTTTAATGTCAATCAAGGATGTCACTCTATACATAGAATCCTGTTCATGTTTACTTGTCATATCCATGCAGAAATTCTAAGTTTCGTAATTCCTAGTATATGTATTGTACTCATTTTAGAACATGTGTTAGTGGGTATTTTCTTTATTGAGATGAACTTTCTTAAGGTAGTTGAAGAATTCATGTGAATTCTTATTGACAGTGACTTGCTACTTCATAACAACACCCTAAATAAACTAGAATTATGATCCCAAATTGTAGACTTTATTTGATTGAAATGCATGTTGTAAATATCTCAAAAAGTTGAAATTAAGAAATCAACTTAATGACTAGAAGTCAAATTCTTAGTCTATAAATTTATCAAATTCACTGGAAACAACACATAACTGTAATAATTTTTAGAATACTATAATAAGTGTAATAACTGGCAGATTTGGTTAGACCCAAAATTGATTCAACTTCCATCAACTGCCCTTGAATTTTGACTCTTTGAGTCTTTTGGTTTTGGCTTTTCAGCCAGCTTCCTAAGAACTTGACTACTTTGACAACTTGAGTGACCATTTATTGTACATTTTGGATGGTTTTGTATGAAGTGCTGTCAGACATTATTTATGGGACATTATGAGTGCTTCTCTGCCTTAGGTTAAATGTTCGATGAATCTTCATGACATCTTTGTTACTGTGATATATACTTCGGCTCTTACTGTTGTCTTTGCCTTAGACTCATTCACATGTAATTATTGCAATGCATGCCTTGGTTATTTTTTCCTGAGAAAAAAATTCATAATTTCATTGCCCTAGTTATATCTACCGAGTCTATGCACTATGTTTTATAACATTGACTGTTGTATTCTTTGACGACATATTTGTGGGTGTTTTCTTTCAGCGCTATCTTGTGGATGTGCCTGCAAACATTCAGATCTTTGTTTGATATTTAGATGTTGAGTTATTATGTTGGATGCTAGCTGTTAATTTTTTTGAGCAACATCGAGAGTCCTTGGGACACACTTGAATTAGAGATAGTCAAACTCTGCCAATTGATATCCAGTTGATTGTCATCATATAGGATTTGTATTGGCTCCTCTTGCTTCTGCTTCTTTATCTATAGACTTAGCAGTTGAATCTGGTGGAGGAAAGTCTACAAAAGAGTATTCAACATCAAAATCTCATCAGCAGCCTTCTGGTGTTGAAAATTTAGGAATAGATTTATAGGCTTCCACTTCAAAAAGAAAAGTGGGATTTTACATTTTTTTAAAGTGGATAGAGTCCACTGGTGTAAATATGAATGAACTTTCTATCATGTCAATTGGGTCACTAATACATTTGGGTGGATTTTTCCATGAAATATTTCCACGTTTTGAACATTCGTGGAATAATACTTAGTGTTTTTTTATCATGGTGGAAAAACTGTTGCAATATCGATGTTTTTTAATTTTTGATGAACTTTCGTCTCTACATCGACGATATATGGCTATCTTTTCACACTCATCAAACCGATTCCATCTTTCAACGGCTCTTGGTTGTTTATGTGCGGGTCAACTCATGCATTATCGTCCACATCTAACTAAGAAGATCTCGCTATTTGCATAATGGAGTAAACTTGTTCTGAGTGAGAAGTGAATTCTAGCCCTCCCTCAGTTCATATTCTCGGTTCATATTCAAGCCAGCAAGCATGAAGCTCACGCTGAACGTCAAATCAAAAGCTTGCTTTTATCTTCTGTCCTATCATAGAGAGAAATCCTGAAATGGAAACCCTCAATAATAATAAAATAGATTTTCTTTTTTGCCCCGACTGTTGCATCTTTTTTCTTGGGTATGGGTCTGACTGGCTATGTGTGGTATAGTATTTTATGTATATGACAGAAGCCGCCTATACCCCCGCCTTAGGCCATCCATGTGCCCTTATATTTTGCATAGAGACGTTTACACTTGTTCATATATGATGTCGCCATGGATAAATAGTTATTTCCATGAAACTGACTACCTCATTGAAACTATCTCTACTACTGCAACCTAGTTACCTATACGATGTTAGCATCGATAATTTTACCTTTTATATTGCTAGTGGTCCATTGATTAAACTATGGCAGAGAGTGAAATCAAATTTAAAGCCAGTTTACAGTTCCTTTGCGGGAGCATGCCAAGCTGTATCACTTAAAACATTTGCTATAGTTGCGACAAGGTTCTCGGTGATTGTTGGCCACTTTTCCCCACTCGTGCGACCCAGGTTCTGTGTAGCCCGCCGATGCAACAACTACCCGAGATATCGGCCCGATAGAGCAAGCCCCATCGGCAACACCTGCGAAGCAGGCGCAGTCTCACCTAAGATATCTCATAGATGGGTAACCGCAAGAACCATTTTTCCGTGATTGTCGAGGGAGTATAGTCCCTTGGCTCGTAGCCAAGGAGCTCAACGAAGGCAACAAGATGGCTGGACAGAGGGGTCAGTTATGCACGACTGAGCACAAACATATGTCATCGCACGTGACCTAACTTTCCTTTCCACCTCACAGCTGGCACAACTCATGTGGCGCAATTGATTCACATCAATCGGCTCTACGACTTAAGTTGAGATTCATAACAGGAATCATACAGAATGATATATATATATATATATATATATATATATATATATATATATATATATATACGGATTCAATTCAACAATGCATTCCGTTCATTCCTTAACCAATTGTAAGAAACTAACAGAGACTCAAGAAACATTCAACATTATACGTAAAGCAATTAGTAATTAATCGCATAAACATTCACCACATCAACCATTCATTCAACACAAGAGATAATGTGGAAACCTATCTGGAAAAAACCACCAAGGTGCTCTTCATTTGGCATAAAAAAGAATATAGCACCTTGTAGTCTGCGAGATGTAGACTGATCTTGAGATCTATCTTTAAGTTCAGACTTATGGTTCTCATGCTCTCTGTCTTATTTCTCCTAATCTACTGCTACTACCTACAGATCCACACACAGCCTAGATTGACTTCCCTAGCATCTGCACCACTCTAGCAGAGCTCTCCCATTGCACTACTCAGACTACCTCCTGCAGATTCCTGATTACCCTTTTCTTAGATCTATTTTCTGCAACAGTATACAAATCTCATCTATCAAACCTATTCTGTAATTACGGCTAACAAAAATAAACCTTCTAACTATTAAATCTCTCCTATTTATATTATTTTACATGGCCACATCGGGTCGACTGCTTACAAGCAGTCTGTTAACTGTCACCATCAGTCGCCCCCCAGGCTACAGCTGTGGTGATCATGACTCGACACGAGGCACTAACAGATTTACCTACAACGTGCTTCCACTCATGTGGCATCGGTCGACTTAAGCCGACTTCCGCACCCACGACCGCCCTGTCACTTTTCGACCGTTTATTAGTTGCACGCTTTCTGCTCTTGCCTTTCCTACACTGCGCACCTCGCTGATCTTTCTACGCGGGTCCTCTGGTACCTTCATGATCTTCCCTTGCCTCCATCGCACATGTGACATATCTTCTTCGGTTGTGCACGCGAGTTTCTTTCCTACACTCCTTTCCCAGGACAACATGCCCCCAACACTCACCTGTGGCTCGTCCCAAGCCACTAAGCAAGGGATATCTAATGGCTGCCACCTATGGTGCATCTTTTCCAAAATTATTATTATTATTATTATTATTTTGTGTGGAGTTTCTTCTATTTTCTAGCTTGTGTATCTTGTTCCTTGCGTGCTTTTTTTTTTAGACTTAGGCTTGTACGACTTCCTCTTCAACCTGTTCTGATAAGTCTATGCCCACGGGTTTGTCCTGTGTCTGGTCCAGGACTTCTTGATGGAACTCCTTATGCTCTGCTTCATCTTCCTACATGTCTTTATTTGCATTTTTCTCTTCTTCTCTTGCTTATTCTCTTAGTTCTTCTGCGCTCACCACTACAGTTATATCCTTCTTCGCAAGCTGTTTTGCATTGCTGACATTTTGCTAGAATTGGGACAGAATAGGAGTAAGTTGTTCTATCCCCCGACAAGATTCATTTGCCTTCTGCTCAAGTTCCTGCACTCTGCGGCTTCTTGGGTGTTCTAATGAGGTACTAGCCAGTGCATGAGTGAAATCATGAATTCGATGCTGAACCGGCTGAATTAACTTTGTTATCTTCTCAGCTTCGGCCTGTTGCTCAGCCGTTTCCTTGTTTTGCATGATTTCCTGGTCATATAGGGTTCTGGCCTTATCTAGGAACTCCTTAAGCTCAGTTCCCCTGGTGATTTTCTCCTTCATTGGCAACTTCTTAATCTCGGCCTTCAGTGCCAAGATTTGTAAGTCTACTTACCGCGCTTGCTCAGCAAGTTGTTCTGTAGTCTCATCATCGATGAGCTGTTCCCATGTTGCAGCAATTGCTTCCATTGCTTCTGCACAGATGCTCTCGGCTTTCCTCAGCCAGGAAACATCTTGAGTTGCCAATTGCTTCCTTTGTTGCAACACTTCAGGGGACGTGTTGGGTGTTGATCTGATTGTAACTTCGGAATGTATTCACTTGTATTTCTTATCTATTGTAACCCGATGTTCATTCCGGGATGTATTGTAATGTATTTGAGTCATGTCATACCCCAATGTTTATTCCGGGAAGTTTCTATAATGAGAAAGTCATGTCAAGTCATTGTGGGTAACCCTCCTATTGGTCAAGGGTTAAAGTCCCCACAGTTTTGGGGCACTTGGGTTATTATACTATCCTAGTGAAGTCGACCCTAGGTGAGTCATTGTAAGTCGGGGCAATAGTCCCCACCATCGTGTTACTCTCCTATTGGTCAGAGGAGGAAAAGTCCCCACAAGTGGTGGGGCACTAGGGATATTAGACACTCCTATAGATGTCGGCTCTAGTAAGTAATTGTTAAGCGAGGCCGACATGTTGGAGTGCACTTCAAGTGAACGGAAGAATATAAATAGAGAGTGAGCCTCTCTATTTATAACACTTGCAACACTCACACTCACTTATGAGTGCGCATGAGTGAGAGAGGAGAAGCTCTCTCAATGAGAGAGAGAGAGACTGTTGCTCTCACGAGTGCATCTTACTGTTTTGGGGTCTTACCATTTTGTGCTGATTCTATCTCTGAGGAAGTTGCGGGGTTTTCTCCTTTATGGTTTCCCCGAGGAAAATCTTTGTGTCTCTTGTCTCTTGTGATGTGCTTATGTTTTATTGATGTGCTTGTTATTCTCTCAGTGAAAAGACCCTAAGATCATAATGCTAGCTTATATAATGAAAAACTAACATTAGGCTATGGGTTGGTTTTCATCTCATGGATCTGCTTCTAGAGGTCTATGACCAACTTGGATAGACGTCTCAATTGATGCACCAGTTCGACCTCATTCTCTGCTTCCTCGTCTAAGAGTTGCGTCGCTACCTCCTTTATTGCTTATTCTAGCAAAGCTTGCCTCTGTGCTTGGGCTGCCAGGTCTGCTCGCTAACGGTTGATAACTTGCTTTCACTCCCTTTCTTTCCTGGTTGCCTTAGCTGCTTGAGATGCAGCTGTATTTTCTCAGATTCTAATTTATGTGGCAGTGGCCTGTTGAATAGAGTATATCTGCGGCAAGGTTAACTTTGAAAATTTTTAAATTAATTTGTCCAAGTTATGGAGACTTGCCTCGCTTTCTTCGCCTTTCTTAGACAATGCCTCCGTAGGTATTTCTATTCTTAGGGTCAGGAGCACTATTGGCACCGCTAAGGCATCTTCTTGGGTGACACCATATGTTTCAGCTTGCATGGTGTCTCGCACTTCGGTGACAGTCTGTGCAAGTTGGTTAACCTTTGTAGTGATGGCTGCTATCCAATTGGTTTGCCTGGTCACGAGCTTTCCCAAAGTTTTCTCGGTTACTTCGGCAATGATGTCGCACAGAAGGGTCAGGTCCTCATCTGCTATGTTCGTGACATGAGGTCGGTCAACCTTCTGCTTCTTACTGTGTTGGAAGCTCAATGTGTCTTCATCCTCCTCCTCTTGCATGGATTGCTTGCCCCTCTTTTTTCTTGCTCGCTCAGTGCTTAGTTACTCATTCGCAGCGGGGTCTTCGAGGTCGACATTGGGTAGGTCTCTCTCATCTTCTGCTTCATCTTCTTGGGAGCCATCCTGGTGCTCCTGCATACTGGTATTGGCACCATATTGGTTTGGGTTCTCTGGTGGATTCTCCTGCGGCACTTGCTATCTTGTAGGTACCTTCTCATGATGGGTAAGCCATTCCTCATGCCAATCTTTTATTTCTCAGTTGATATCCACATCCTTGAGGATGAAGAATGTCAGAAGCGCTTGTTTCTTAGGGTCCCCACGCAATTTCAATATGATGTTGTGTTGTGCTGCATGGAATTGAATGAACAGATACTTAGTAACCGTTGCAGGATTCAACCGGTACTGCGTGTGTACAATTTGCCGGATCTTTTCTCCCTGTAGGAAAAATGTAATTCTCGCATCAGTCTTGTGCTTGTTTTCCTTAAGGTCCTAGAGGTTTTGGTAAGGCCTGCCGAGGAACTCTACAGGGATATCCATAGGCTGATAGTCCAGTGGCGGAGCCCATACTGCAAAGGAAATTAAAATTAAGAGCTAGGAAAAGTGAAACTTAGCTGTGGGTTTTTCATGTGCTTCTCGTGCATCGTCCATCAGTTCGTTCAAGAGGAACTGGGACCAGTTAATGTGCACATTTTTCTACAAGTTCTACTATTGCGGCCGTGCACTCAGCTGGCCTCATCTTGCGCAGGAACTTGATACACAAGATCTTTGTTGTCGCTTGTACAACACTATCCTCAATGGAGTTGATGAGAAAAACCTTTCTGCCGCGGAGGAGCTAGTACTTAGCCTTCATATTGTTTTTGTCTATATTTTCCCCCTCAATATGTAAGTATGGGGTTGGGTTGAGTCCATGCCATGGAAGACCTGTAATGGCCGAAATCAGGTCCACCATCACCTCATATGGTTTGTTCAGCCAAAGGTAGCCACCATGGAAACACACGAGCAACTGCTTGACATACATTCTGACTGGCCCAGAGCGGCTGAAAGGGAGCATAAGGGGCAGGTTTAATATACTAGACTGCTCCAATCCACGTGCATACTCCAGTGTAGAGACAACGTCTGCATTTGGCGGTTGACCGACTTTTATGGCCATGAATTGATCTCAGGAGATGTCTAGCTTCTGGGTGTCATAGTCTTCAAACTTTAATACCTGAAGCTTGGTCATGATGGAATCCTGGGGTTTTGTGATGCCCTCTGGAATAGTGGGTTCTTCTAATAGTTCCAAAATGTTCATTATTACTGCTACGGCACCGGGCCTCCTTGGTGATACATAGGGCAGCAGTAAATTCTTCTCTTCTTCAATGAGCTCTACTTCAGGTGACGATGGAAGAATTGGGTCGGCTCTACAGGATTTGGGTATTTTTGCTACAGGGTCGGAGGAACTTGGGGGGTTGGCATTCAAGGATTGCATGGCGACAAAAACTGGGGCTCCCACTGGTTGCACTAGTGGTCAGGAGGCAGTTAGCTGCATGAGCTGACTCCCTGCTTATGATGGATGCGGCAGAATCTGCAGCGGTTTTTTTGTGGCCCTCGGTCTTGGCACTACTTTCGACTTTGCCTGCGTCTTCTTCATCTTCTTGGGCGGCCAAACCGGTTCAAGATGTCCTTACTATAGTGCTCACTATTGCTAAAATATTTTAATGAGTAAGGTCTTCGGCTCTGAGGGATGGCTCGGTCTGAGCAGCGGGCTCGGCTCTTTGGTTCGTTGGCTCGTCAAAGTAATGCAAAGGTTATACGGTAGAGGGTAAGGACTGTTTATAGGAGACAATTCTTTAAGCTGACTGGATAGAGTGAAGGACCCTTTGGTAGAGCACATGGGCTCGTCCTTTGCACGCTTAAGCTCTATTATGCATTTGTCAAGGCAGTTAAGGCCACTCTACCATATGGGACCAAAAATCCTGCCGCCCTTCTCCTTGGACTTGCCACTTTAATGCTATTGAACGTTTAGTGGTACCGGATCTTTTTTAAATTTCCCATGCCCTTACCAGATGTCAGTGCCTACTAGCTGTCTGTCACTTTCGGCTAGTTACCTTTTCCAGCTGCCTTTTTTTTTTGGCGCATCACAGCCTTATGGGACTGTGCCACAGTCATTGCGATAGGGTTTTAATTGACTACCATTGATCATGCCCACCACCGGTGTTCCATCCAGCTTATTTAGTTTTATTGCACCTACTTCAGTAATGTGCACAACTACATATGGACCTAACCAGTGAGTTTTGAGCTTACCCATATGCTTGAGAAACTTACTATCATGCATCAGAACAAGTCCACCAACCTTGAACTACTTTGTTGTGATGTGGTGGTCATGCCAGGATTTCTGCCGCTGCTTTTCCCCATTTTGATGGAAGCCTGCAATAAAATGTTCTTCTTCCATTTGAATTAGCTGCTCCAACCTTTCTTCTACAATGCCAGTATCTGTCATCTCTGTTATCGCAGTAATTCATAGGCTTGGGACAATGTATTCCATGGGCACGACTGCTTCTTGTTCATAGACTAAATGGAAATGGGTATATCCAGTTAGTCATTTGCATGTTGTTCTATAGGCCCATAATATCACTGAGACTTTCTGGTCCCAGTCATATCTGCACACATTGCATACTTTGGTCAACGCATTCTCGAGTACCTTGTTGAATGCCTCGATAGTTCCATTTGCTTGAGGATGGTAGGGTGTTGTCTTCTTGTGTTGGATTTGGAATTCTGTAGTCAGTTCAACAATTAGCTTATTTACAAAATGCATACCTTGGTCACTGATTAGGATCTTGGGACAACCAAATCTTGTGACGACATTCTCAAATAGGTAGTGGGCCGCAGTTGCAGCAGTACAATCTTTTACAGGTACTGCCTCTGCCCATCTTGTCAAGTAATCTGTAGCAGTGATGATATGACGTGCACCATTCTATTTTCCTGGTGGACTAACAGGGCCAACAAAATCCACTTCCCATTTATCAAAGGCCTGTAGTGTAATTTTTGGTGCAAGTGGCATTTCATCACGTCACGATGGTTTCCCCGTTCTTTGACACTTATCACAATTACGACAGTATTTCCTTGTATCCATATGTACCATTGGCCACCAAAGTCCGGCTTGCAAAATATTGTGCACTGTTGCTTTCCCGGCATAGTTTCCTCCTGACACACCGGCATGCGCTTCAGCCATTACCCATTTTCTTTCATGATCAAAGACACATCTTCGCAGTAATTCATCCAGTGCCAACTTATAGAGTTTTCCCGCGATTAGCGTGTAGTCTGAGGCCTTGAAAACTATCTATTTCTTTTGCCATGTCGAATAGTCTTCAGGTGCATACCCTGTGTTTAGTAATTGTATAATAGCATCAAATTCTTTATCAACAACATCTATATAAAATAGTTGTGCATCTCGTAAATTGTCCTCTAGGATGGTGGGTTCCTCCCCACTTTCAATTCGTGATAAGTGGTCAGGCCCAACATTTAGTAGTCCTAGCTTCACAATGACTTCAAGGTAAAATTATTGAAATAGGAGGAGCCACCGACATATTCCCTCCCCCCCCAACACTGGCTTATTGACCAGGTACTTTAGCACAGAATGATCAGTGAACATTTTGAAGTGTCCACCCAATAGATAATGTCTGAATTTTGTAGCGCATAGACCATTGCAAGCCCTTCTCTTTAAGTTGTGGTATAATTTTTCTCTGTCGTTGATAGTTTCCTACTTGCAGATGTGATCGGGTGGTCAATTGCGCCATCTCTTGGTTGGGTTAAAACTATACCAAGCGCAATCGATGATGCATCAACATGTACGTGGAATTATTTTTTCCAATCCGAAAATATTAATATTGGTGTAGTAGCCATTTTGCCCTTCAGCTTATCCAGACTCTCATGGCACATTTCATTCCACTCAAATTTGGCATCTTTTTTTAGTAGCTTCTCCATTGGGGCAGTTATCTCTGCAGGGCCGACCAGGATCCCATCACAACATACTACATGGCTCAGCACTACACCAAATGGTGCACTGAATATACATTTTCTCAAGTTCAACGCAATTTGATAATGGCGACACCTTTCTAGCATCATGCGCACATTTTCAATATGGTCTCTTACCAGACTAAAGACTGTCCAGTCTGTTGTCCGCCGATTGCACACCAGCAGCAGAAATCTTCCGAAAGCTGTCTCCTCACTTGAGAAAGTGGGAGAGGTGTGACCCTAGGGGCAAACACAGAGCTAGGTACTATCACCTACTCCTATCTCATTCGTTTTGGCTAACTCCTAACGAAGCCAATGGGGGTAGTCCTTAATAAAGAGTTTTCTATGGCTCAATGTTTAAGTTAATTTTTAGATGTTTCGGATGCGAATGGGTGTTGTTTAGGAGTCATTGTGATTTAAGATGATTAATGTGATGAATTGAGCACAAGACAAAGCAATCCACGTTGCTATCACCGAAATTGAAAGATAGACAAATATTTGAGAAATTCAAAATAGATAAAGCATTCACAGATATGATTTATAATCAAACATTCAATGGATAAATGGCCCAGATGATCAACAATGCGTAAAAGATAGGACCAGTGCCTATGGAGTCAACTTATCAAAGATGCGTCGAGTGTAAATATGTGAATCCCAAAATATTCCAGTGAATGTTAGGTTTTGCAAGTGCTCCTGGTAATTTTTAAGAGTTCTTACTTGTGATCTTCACTTGTGGTAGCTGAATGTCCTAACTGGTAATACCTTCAATGGCTCCATTCGAATACATGACGGACTTGACTAGGGTCAAAGTTAAGTGTTCAATAACTTAACTATCAGTGCCCAGATTAGGTAGCTCGGTGCCCACACTTGGAATTTTCCCACATGCCTCAGTATTTATTGAACAACGCCGGTGCGTTGGTTATGGGGAAAAGTTTTAGTTAAGTTCCTCTTGTGGGGTTTAAAGATCCAATGCCGTTTCTGGGTATTCCGATCTAAGATTGGTCAGAGCATACTCCGGCAAGGAGGGAAGGGGTTTAATAATTAAAGGGGTCTGGGTTGCAAATTTTATTAAGTTAATTAATTAAAACTCTCCGACAGAGAGCGCTCTTGACATCGTCTTATGACTGTGGTTCAAGAGACTTAGCTAATCTATATGAAGCTAATGCAAGGATTATGCAAATCTAAAATGTTCTCCGGTAGAGAGTGCTCTCGACTTATGTTTCTGCAAGTTCAAGAGTCTTACTTATGGATTATTAATTGATTAAACAAGCACAAGATGATATTAGTTGCTTAGACTCTCCGATAGAGAGCACTCTTGATCCACCTTATGGTGAGATTCAAGATATTTAAGTAGTTGATTAACTTAGAAAGATAAACAATTAAACTGAATAATTAACTTAACAATGATGAATTAACAATTAATGATCTAAGTATGAGATGTAATGAATGATGAAAACTATCACTAATCAAAGCATGCACACAACACAAGCCTCCCCAAATGGGGGAGGAAGAGAGTGGGGACTTAAAAGCCCCACTCAAACAAAGATCTTTTATTAAACTTTATACAATGTGCCTTAAGGATCTTGATCCTTGAAAGGACTTTTCAAATAAAGGTAAAATAACTCTACAAATATTGTAACCTGTAAAAAGGAGAGTGCCTTGTATTTTTACTTTTGAGATCTTTTATTAAACTTTGAAAAGGGAAAAGGGAAGAAGTTTGAAGAGAGTAAAAAAGAACAAAAGGAAAGAGGGCTGAAACAATAGAAGATGAGAGAAGGAAGGCAAACAAACTAAGCAAGAATCAAAACCAAAGAAAGGGGAGAATAGGGCAGCCAACTAAGAAGCTAAGGGATGAACAAAATTGAAGAAAACGGGGCAGCGAAAGAGGAAATAAGTGGCTGTCATAAAAAATGCAAAATGGGACAGCGAAAGACGAAATAAGTGGCTGTGATAAAAAAGACAAAACAGGACAGCGAACAAAAAATAAAATAAATGGCCAAAAACAAGGTTAAAGGAAGCCCAAAAACTAGGGCAAAAAGAGGCAAAAAATGGAAGAAAGCTAGGGCACACTAGGGCTGTCCAAAAAAGAGAAAAAAGGATGGTAAAAAAAGGTACTAACAGGGCAGCGATGAAGAAGGGGTAAAATAAACAAAGCAAAGCGACCGGTAGAAAAGAGATTAAGAAGAGGAACAATGGGAAGTTTTTTGCAGCTTAATTCCTTAGTTTTTTGCAATTTTTCCTGCTTAACTTGTCATGGAGAGAGAAAAAACCAACGAGCTATTTACCTGCAAAATGATGGGTTAAACAATAGAATATACTACAAAAATACACCTAGCATTTGAGCAAAATATATGAACCTTGTGCTGCTTCAAATACCAACTAGATCTAAGAGAAATAACACTTCCTAGATCTAGAAATGGAAGCAAGTAGATGCAAAAGATTTACTTTATAGATCAAGATACTACTTGCAACATAAAGTAAAATAATGAGAGAATTTGACTTTAGGGTGAATGGAAAAGATGAACCACTTGGATCTTGAATCTCTGAAATCACTTTGGATCCCAATGGCATGCAGCTACTAGGTACATATGCTTTGCTCCAAGAAGAGTAGTTGCAACTTAGCTCAGCCTCTTACTTGGTACAATGAAGTGATCTGCAAAATAATCTTATACACTTGGCAACATGGGGGTTAAAACATGTATTATTTACTAATTAAATCTCAAAAGCATGAAATACAGCTGAATAAAACAATGCTCTTTGAGGATTTTAAAATAAAATGAAATAAATAGGTAACTTGAAGCTACAAATACCTATTCCTATGTGCTTATAGAAGCCCTCTAAAGCATGTATTAATACCCACACATTATCAAAAGTAAAGAAACTAGAACAATTTCACCTCATTAGCATGAACATATGCACCCAGATCCACACAACATGAGCCTCCAAAGCCTTTCTTTATTACAAAATAGGTTGCATAAGAGCAACAAGCATTACAATATTTTACTAGAGATTCTTTGCATCAATCATCCACCCTGATAGAGCTGGAAGAGCCACTATTTATACAATGAGAGAGTGATAAAACCCTAAAACCAAACCTCAAACCCTAACTAGCCTGGCCACCAAACAGAGGTCCAAACCTAAATTAGAGAACCGGGAGTGAGGGGAGGCCTCCACTCAGGCAAGGCACCCCCACTCCAACCCTAAACACTGAAATCCACCCACAGATGAGCCCACACATGTGGAAGGCGCCCTTAGGAGAGAGAGCGGCATGAGCTGCTGAAGGAGGCACCTTGCTATATGTGAAAGTTGCTTGCTAGGTCTGGAAACCTACTTTGTTAGGTCTGGGAAGCCTACTGATGATGTAAGCTTCAGTCTTCACCTCGATCAAATCACCGAACCAATGAGAGCTCTCCATCTCATCTTTAGCTGGAGATGACATGTCTGATAACCGATAATAAATTAATTTCTCTCTTAATGATGACTGAAGCTGAGTTATGATAACTCCAATCATCATAAGTGCTCCATGAGATGTCATTTAGCCTTTTATTTTACTGAATTTGGATTAATTTGGAGAGTTTTATTTTTCTCCAAAATAATCATTTTTTAATAAAAATTCATTTCTTTACTCAAAATTGACTTTTTTGAGAAAAAAAAGCATTATGTGTCCGATTGTTCATCTGAAAGTTGGTTCTGACTGGTTGGCTGATCAAGAATGATTTTTGGCTTAAGGTTAGAGCCGTCAATCACTGAATTCAGAGTCTGGATGACTGACTTACCATGAACGGGTTTTTTCCATTTAATTTATGGAAAAATTAACCCAAAAAACTTAGGAAAAGTAATTAAAAAATAATTTTTTACTATACAAAAAAGATTTTTTCGAAATTTTTTTGTGTCCAGATGACTTAGGACATGACCATGATCTATTTAAATAATGTCTAATAGGATTTTAACACTCAGTTGGGCTCTAATAACTTGCCAAAGCCCAGAATTCGACATGGGGCATTTCAGCTTTGGAGGAAGTAGGAGAAAACTTCGTCAATTATACTCGGCTGAAGGAAAAGCATAATTGTCAAGGGCAAAAAACTCCCTGGAATACCCTATTTGAGATTCTACATCTCAGGAGACCGAACCACTCAAAAATATCCTACTTGAACATTTTATTACAAACCCCGTGGGGCCATGGTCAAGATTATTCAAATAAAAAAGTGATTAGCCAATATTGGCTAGGCAAGCAGATGGATCAACTGATACACTGGAATCAGACTTTGAACAAGTATTTCAACCGATGGCTCCACACGTAACCCAAATATGGTACAAAAAAGCTGATAACACAGTCATTAAAGTATACTTCAAGTAACTTATGAATGAAATGTTTGAAAGCAGAGACTACTATTCTAGAAAAAATAGCAGGGGCGTTTCTAAGGCCAAAGGGCATTACCATGTGTTGATAGCATCCCCATTCTATTACAAAGGTTGTATTGTGTCGATCTTCTTGCGTAATTCGGACCCGATGGTATCCTAAGAACCCGTCTGTGAATGAGTACATTTCTTCCCTGCCAACGCTTTCCAAAACCTCATCCGTGAATGGTGTAGGGAATGGATCATGCAAGCAGGCATCATTGCATTTCCTCAGGTTGACATAGATTTAGACTTCACCTATCGGCTTCTTGTCCTGGATGACTATGGGGCTTATCCATTCTGACTCTTCAACTGGTTCAATAATTCCTGCCTCCAACATGTGATCCAGTTGTGCTTTTACTTTCTCCTTATAACATGGGTTTAATCTGTATGGTCGCTATTTCACTAGTGTTGCATTGGGTTTGAGTGCAATTTTCATTTTACCCAAATCCCCTACTATCCCCTTCATTTCCCTGAATTTTTTCGGGAATAGGTCTTGAAATTCATGTAATAGATCAGTGACTTTGGCTACTATTTCTTCATCCCATTAGTCTCCAATGTTGGCAAATTTCAGATTGTCCTCCGATCCAATGTTAACCTTTTTAATATTTAGTGTAATAAAAAACTGCTCACTGGAAATGCCGCTTCCTTCTACCTCGCGCGATCCTTCTGATTCTGGAATATTGATATTGGTTGGATCATCGTCTGGGTCTCCAGAGAGATTATAGCATGCCATCCAATGTTGGACTATCTCACAGCATTGGTGGGAATGCGCAACACAAGGTTGAGAATACACAATCTCTAGTGGGATCTCAATGAATATTTTCTCCTTAATAGTTTTTAGTGCAATATCAACTGTAGGTTGGTCATCCACGAACTGGAATGTGTAAGTGAATTTATGCGCAACTTATTCCCATTCCCTTGTTTCCTGGCGCAGATCCATAGAAGCATACCATCCTCGTGGTGCCGTCTCAAGAGTATGGATGACATGGTGAACCCATTCATGGCAAGGGTAGCTCAAGAATGACATGGAACATTGTTCTAAGTGTCCGACAGGGTTTGATACCCCCGTATATATTTGGGTTACAGTTGTAATTTCCTCCCCAAACCTTACTTCTAGCAGCCTTCTGCATTGCAGCCATTTAGTTATGGTGTTCTTATGCGTGCCCCACCATCGCATAGGCGTAGCTTTCAATACAAATTGTAGTTCAAAAAGTCACTGCGGCTCTGTTACCAGTTCTTCAAATTCAGTCAAGAACGCTGCTAAGTTAGGCAATCCTTCATATGTGGGCAGTGGTCATGACTGAGTTCCTACTTGTCTGACAGACTTAGTTATCCTGGAGCATTTTCTCGAAGAGACTTCATGCAATCGGTTCTGCCACTTCTTTAGTTCCTCTCCTAAGTCTGATGTACATGAACTCTCACATTCCAACTTAGGTTACCGTCTGTAGTAGGATTAATATAGTCTTCCCGAAGGGTAGTTATATTGTAGATGGTGTCAAGGTGGTCACCATGCCCTTTGTTGAACATTGGTTCAACGTACCTTGGTCCTTCTAGCGGGTCAAGGCGCACAATGACCTGCATCTCATCATCTTCAAATGATAGGATCCTTCTTTTGAAATTTATGATCATTTGGTTTTCCATTGCCTAATCAATCCCAAGTAGCGCGGGATATGGGGTAGTATTGTCTACTATATATATGACTTCGAAGTCCGCAAAAGTGCGTAATCCTTCGATATCCACTTAAACTTGAATCAGCCTACCAACAGTGAGGACCTTTGCTTGATTTGTAAGCCTTAATTGAATGAGGGACCATTCTAAGGGTGGCTTTCCCATTATTTCCCACGTCTGGCGTGTTAAAATGTTGACGTTAGATCCCAGGTCGAGGATGATATATTCCATATCATAATCACCAATTTGCATGGTCATCCTGAGTTCACATCCTGTCTTCAGCTTGGTCTTGATACTGCTAACCTTCTTTGGCAGAGGGTCTCCCTCCAGCAGTGTTTCAATGAGTGCTTCCAGTTCTGCAAGTGCTTCCTTATCCTTGATTAGCGCTAAACAACTTGACAAGAAAGGTTTAAGTTTACTAACCTTATCTGTGTTCTTGTCCACAATTCGTTGTTCAAATATCTTCTGGAATCTCTCAGGAATATCTTTCACTTGGCCTGAGGTAGATGGTTGCTCTGTGCCGACAAACTCTGGGCACACATCCATGAATATGGACTTTTGTTCTTGAATGTCAATTGGTGCTTTCTTCTTTGCAACAGGTCGCACCTGGGATTGCGCGTGCATCGCAGGTTCTGTCTGCGTAGCTTGGTCCACACCTACCATAGCACCTCTCCTCATGACCACTGCCACATTTGGTTCTCATGGTTCAGAGACTATCATATGTATGTTGATATTAGCATTCGGGTTGAGAGCATTTTGCGCAGGATTTGGTACTGGGTTGGCTGCTCCAAGAATCCGGGCTTACCATCGAGCGATGAGCTATGGGAATTTCTCCACATTGTGATCATGCCTACAATATGAGCAAGTCCTTGCATGTTCTGGAAAGTCGCTAGCATAATGCCCTGGTACTCCACAATTGTAACATAAAACTGGCCCTCTCCCTCGACCAAATCCTCCTCCTCCAAGGGCCCTATAAATTCCACCCCCCTTTGAGGTGGTTGTAAAAGGTATTATGGTTGCTGGTACTGCTGTTGGTATAAGTTATACGGGGCCGTATTCTGAAACTGTGGTGCCATATGAAACTGCTGCGGAGATGAGAATTGAGGTGCAGCCTGAAACTGGTGAGTAGCCTAGAACTGAGGTGGGGTCTGTTCAATCTTTACTTGCTCCTCATTCTTCATTAAATATGCATCTACTATTTTATCCCTCATGAGTTGATAGGCCCTACAATCCTTTTCATCATGGCCTACAGATTTACAAAATTTACAATATAGACTGGTTGGTGTACATACTGTCTTGTGCATGAATAGGCAATCTATGTCTCGGTGTCCTCTTGTTTGGTAGATATTGCACCAGGGTAATCCTTGGCTATTCAATGGGTTTGGCCCACTAGACATGACGTAGTTCATATATGCCAGGCATTCATCTTTGGTATGTCCATTGGTCCGGCATCGTGTACACCAGAGGCCTTCTTGTGCTTCTTTTCCCCTTTTCATATCTTGGATTTGAATAGTTAGATTATAGAATTGAGACTCAATCTATATCATTCCTATGGCACCATCCCCATTGGGCGAATCCTCTAGCTTCATTGCTAACTCCAATGCTTCTATTTGTGTTGCGATCTTTTGCTACATGAGTTGTCCTCTTATATGTGCCAGTAGTGCAGCAATAAACCACTATTTATGTTGCACGTTCGATATCTGGAAATTGACCTTGGCCATCAACATTTTGAACCACTGGTCGAAGTCCCATACCATTTCTGCTGGATCTTGCTTAATCTCCTTGATCTCGGTAATACATTGGGACTTCGATTGGGGATTTCGGAACTCTGAGATCATTGCTCACCGAATCTCCTCAAGAGTCTTCTAGGGGGTTCTCGTTGGTGCGGCACAAAATTTCATGAACCAATCTAGGGCGTGACCCCTTAAGGTTGTGATCATTTGTACCTTCTTTATATCTGCATTATGTACTAAGTGTACCATCCAAATAGCTTCACAAAGGAACCAATGTTGTTCTGGGTCATATGTTCCATTCCAATTAAAGGTGGGTAGTCTAACATATGTCCTCGCCTTTAGGGTGGCCCTGAGATTGTTCATTGGATTCCCTAAATTTACAGGATTTACTGGGATCGCTGACGGGCTTTGATGTCCCCGCCATAAGTTTCATCCTTCATAGTGGATTTGATGTCATTAATGGCCTCTACAAGCTGATTAAGGTGTTGCACCACCTGATTAGTGACAGCTGTTTGTTTTGTCCTCGAAGTGGCGAGGCTGTCTCTTGCGACATATGCGATGTCTTCTACTATCACACAGACATCCTCCTTAGTCAAGGTGTCTGTGTTAGTCATTTTTCTTGCTTTCCTCTTCTTTTGCAGGGGTTCCCATCCTTGTTGTTGTGTTTAATGCTGGGTTGGGATGTTCTTCTAACTAGGTGTGCACTTTGAATCATTATGATTAGAGGAATCCCCACCTGCATATCTTCCTCATCCTCGTCTTGCAACTAATTTTCTTAATTGTCACCTCCTTCGTTTTCTTGGCCATCAACTTGGTGCACTGCTGGGTCCTCTTCGTTTTGTCCTTCAGATAGCAGCTTTGCCAGTGGGTCGTGCCATTCGGCCACTCCTTAATAATTTTTTCCACCTCAGAATAAGTGATTATGAACCCTGCGTTATGCGCTTTTTTTGCTGGGTCCTTCTTTGGTTCCAAAACCATATTATGCACAACAGCCTGAAAATTAATGAAAGTTTCATACATGCGCATCGTCGCGGCCCGGTTTCGGTGAGATCAGCGGACAACATTGCATGGTACCTCTGCATGCAAAAGAACTTGATGTTGTTATCCTTTTGCTGGATCTTGTCTTTCTTGTATTCCCACAAGTTATGGTACTTTTCCCCTTGGCAAGGTAGTGGGACGTCCATTTGTTCATAATCTAGCGGGTTGGCCCACAAGGTGAACCAGATCAAGATGAGCATCCAGGAATAGTGGAATTTGTATTTAGGGTCCTCCCAGGCCTACATGGCATTGTCTATTAGCTCATTCAACAAGAACCATGTCCAATTAAAAATCTCTCCCAACGCGCATAGCTTTGCAAGCTCGATTGTTCCCGCAGTACACTGAGTGGGCCTCATCTTGTGTAGCATTTTACAAGAGAGGATTCTTGTGGAAAACCACACACTTGCATCTTTGATAGGGATAATTAGGAAGCCCCTTTTTGTGTGCCGAAGGTTATACTTCTGGTTCATTTTGGTGTTGTCTTTATGGGCCAAGTATGGTGCAGGGTCATCTCCTTCCTTTGGCAGACCCGTTATTGCAGCAATAAGCTCGACGTTGACCGCATATGGTCGATCAATCCATAGGTATCCTCTATGAAAATAGACCAGAAGTTGTTTCACATATGTGTTGACCTGTAGACTGTAGCGACCTGTAGACTGTGGCCAAAATGCAGCATAAACAGTAGATTTATCAAACCTATGCAGCCAACGCCCTCAGGCCATTGCATTGGACTTAGCACATGTGGTCCAATTAGGTCGGGCTGATCCGGGACCATGCAGTCCGCTCATTTCAACCCTTTCTGATGTTGGGTGTCAAAGTCCTCGAACTTCAACTTGACAATCTTCGACATTATGTCCACCAAAAGGGGAATGTTCTGAGGGATTCTTTGCGCTATCAGAATTGTATTAGCTTTCTTTGGTAACACTACTTCCTCCGTGTCAGCTCTCCTTGGCCGGATGTAATGGGGGAATTTTTCATCATCATCCTTAGTATCGAGGCCTCTACGCAATGGGGAGTCTTCCTCCATGAACTCTTCCTCCTATGCATCTTCCTCCATGGATTCTTTGTTGGTATTTCCTAGAATGGCCTTAGCCTTCCGTTTCCTTGCCCTCTGAGGCTGGGATGACTGTCCAGGTGCGCTTTGTCCATTGTGTGTTGGCTCTCTAAAGGGTTGTGCAGCTACAGTTGCAGCTAGCGGTCTCTGAACTAGGTTCGGAACAGGGCACGAAGCAAGGGTTGGAATATTGACGGGGTTGGCCACCGGTCGAGGAGCAGCCACATGTCTAGGTGCGGTCACTAGGGCAGGTTGCTTCCTGGTTCTCACCATTTGATCAGTGTCTAGTTGCAACTCTGGTTGCTGTATCTTCGGTGATTCTACTTCTTCTTCCTCAATTAGGCAATCGGGGATAACAATTGCGTTGGATAGATCACTCTCACTAGGAATCTCAATTACCATGGGTGTCGGCTTAGTCTGTGATAGGGTTCGGCTCTACAAATGCTTGGCTCTGGTTCTTTTGGCTCTCTCTGTGTGCGTAAAAGAATGATTGATGGCAAAGCCTTGTATTTATACGCACCCCAGTGCTCTGCATTCGTCATGCAATTGAAGGTGGATGTCCAATCGATCACATGGGCTTCTCGGCCGACACGTTACTTTCATTAACTCTGCTACTCAATCTGTGGGTTGTACCTGTCAACAAAGTTATGGCAGTTATGTCGAGGACGGTTGATGGGACCAAAAAGTATGCTGCCATTATCCTCGTATCTCATTGAATTAATGATGCTTATCAGTCATAATTGACTCAATATTTTTTCCAGATATTTCTTTTAAGTGTCGAACATCATCCAGCCTATCATTTCCACTTTTTGCAGTACTTTCTGGCTTTTTCTATGCTTTTTGGTTTTTCATTCACTTGGCGCTTTTTTTTGTGCTTTACATTGGTTCCGTCGCAGATGTGCAACATAAAGTTTTTTACATCTTTTGGCTCTTCTCTTTTTTTTCATCGCGATTCTAGCCGTGAATGTTATGATTGTCATAGTATGGTTTCAGGCAATTGTCGTTCACCATACCTATGACATACGTACCATCTAGTTTCTATAGTTTTACTGTGCCCACATCAATGATTTGTGCGATCACATATGGCCCTAGCCAATGTGTCTTCAACTTGCCTAGGTGTTTGAAATATTTGTTGTCATACAACAAAACAACTCCTCCGACTTCGAATGGCTTAACCCTGATATGGTGATCATGACATGCTTTTTGTCACTGCTTTTCAACTGTCTGATGAAATCCTGTGACGAAGCGTTCCTCTTCCATCTGAACAAGCTGTGACAACCTATGTTGAACAACATCTCCCTCGGCCATCTTCGTTAGTGCAACAATTCTTAGACTTGGAACAATGTACTCCATGGGTACAATAGCTTCTTGTCCATATACCAATCTGAATGGAGTGTGGCAGGTCAATCGCTAGAAAGTCATGTGATATTCCCATAGCACAACTAAGACTTTCTGATCCCAGTCATCTCGGTGCACATTGCATACCTTGGTCAATGCATTCTCCAGAATCTTGTTGAAAGATTCGAACATTTCATTCTCCTGAGGATGATAAGGGGTCGTCTTCTTATGCTGGATCTGAAATTCTACAGTCAGCTCAACAATTACTTTGTTAATAAAATGTGTACCTTGGTCACTTAGTAGTATCTATGGACAGAAAAATATGGTGACTACATTTTCAACCAAAAACTTTGTTGCAGTCGCAACGGTACAATCTTTAATAGGCGCAGCTTCAACCCATCTGGTCAAATAGTCTATCGCAGTGATAATATAGCGCGTGCCAGTTCTCTTCCCTCGTGGAATGATCGGTTCAACAAAGTTAATAGGCCATTTTTCGAAGGCTTGGAGGGTTATCTGCGGCACAAGAATCATCTTGTATCGGTGCAACAGTTTTCCTATCCTCTGGCAGATATGACAGCGCCTGCAGAATATTTTAGTATCCATGTGTATGGTTGGCCACCATAATCCTTCCTGCAATATCTTATGCACAGTTTCTTTTCCTGCTTAGTGCCCTCCTGCGACACCATCATGTGCTTCACTCATAACCCAAGGTCATTCATAGTCAAAGACACAGTGATGCAGTACTTCATCCACACCCAACTTATACAGATGTCCCATTATCAATGTATAATCAGCAGCTCTGACAACCAAGTGTTTCTTCTGATTAGTTGACATTACTTCAAGTGCATATCCTGTGCTCAAAAAGTGAATGATTGCATTAAACTCATGGTTCTAATCATCCATGTGGATTGCAAATAGTTGCGCGTCATGAAAATTATCTTCCAAGTTGGTTGGATCTTCACCACTTTCTATCATTGACAAGTGGTCAGGCCTGACATTCAATCGACCAGGTTTAACAACTACCTCAAAATCAAATTCCTGAAAGAGGAGAAGCCATCTACATATATTCCCCCCCAACACTGGCTTGTTGACTAGGTATTCCAGTGCTGAAGGGTCAGTGTACATCTAAAAATTCCCACCTAACAAATAGTGTCTGAACTTTTGAAGCGCATAAACCATAGCGAGGTCTTCTCTTTATGTCACCGCGTAGTTCTTTTTTGATGTTGATAGTTTCATGCTAGCAAAAGCAATAGGGTGGTAAAGCACACCCTCTCCTGGTTGTGTCAAGACTATGTCGAGCGCGACAGACAACGCGTCGACACGAACATGGAACTCCTTTTTCCAGTCAGGAAATAAAATTATTGGTGCAGTGGCCATTGCTTTCTTCAACTTATCTAATATTTCCTTGCAAACTGATGTCCATTGAAACTTTGCATCTTTCTTCAACAATTTCTCCATAGGGGCAGTGATCACTGCATATCCTCTGATGAAATTTCTGTAGTAGCATGTATGTCCCAGAACTGATCTGAGTTGTGTGACTGATGTAGGCGGTGGTAAGTCAAGAATAATCACAATCTTTGCTAGGTCGACCAAAATACTGTCGTGACATACGACGTGACCCAACAGTACATCAAATGGTGAACATAAAATACATTTTTTAGAATTGAGTGCAATCTGATACTGGCGACAACAGTCCGACATCATGCACAAACTCTCATTATGGTCTCTTACTAGAACAAACACAATCCAATCATCAAAGTAGACCTTAATAAATTTATGAATAAAATATTTAAAAGCAGAGAGTACTTGTCATAACCCCAAAATTTCATAAAAATTCAAAATTTTTTAAGATAACATAAAATGTCTGAATACGCAGTTTACTAACTGCTAGCGGGTAGCGGAAAATGAAACAGTTTAACAATTAGTATTAATTAGTTTCATAACATCATAACTAATACATCTTTCATTTTCATAAGGTATATAAGAATGACCTGCATCCGGATTTCTTTTAGCTTTACTAATAATTTTACTTTTTGGCAAGTAGGTGAAATCTATCTTTGAAAACTTGGGCTTACTGAACATTATGCTAACGTAGATGGACTGCTGGTTCTTACAGGTTCAACAGGTAACGATCGATCAAGTAGAAGTTTAATTCATAAGGTAGCAAGAAGTATTTTTTTTGCATGTTAATATGCTAGTAAATAAACTAATTTTTCTAAAGCAAGCTTTGAAGAGGTAAAGTAATTGTCTTCTATAGTTTTTGTTTCGAAGACAGTATTCAATGTTTAGTCATAAAGATTGTTAACTTTATCATACTTAGCTAAACAAAAGATACTTACTGTGAGCTTAGACCTCAAGTTCTTCGTCATACAATTACTTCTATTTTTATCATGCTTATAATGCTAAGGTTATGTTTAAATGTACTGTCTTTTTTTCATGAAAGTACTTCTATCAATCTCGAAGGTAAAGACTTCTAATAGAGTACATGTTTCTATTTTGTCTCTATCTTACTAGCCACAGAAATTATTAACCTGTTGTTTGTATGTACATATTCTAAACATCAAGTTATAAAATTTAGAAATTAAATTATCGCCTTGCTGCATGTATTATTGTAACCACATGCAATACCACATTATTATATAATGTACCAATCTAATTGTTACTTGCATCCTATAGAGATCTTACTATCTGGAAATTTCCATGACATTATAAGTTTGGTTCTTTTAACTAGATACATCATCCTCAGATGGAATACTACCTACCACCACTTTTATAAAGTTTAAATCATAGGTAAATACATTATCAGTGTTATTTCTATAATTTATAAACCTTGTGCGTGGTATACACTATGGTAATATTACTATTATAATGTTGCCTCACTTATAATAAGTTGTAGTTTATAGTAACTTCTATAGTAGATTTTACTACCTAGAACTTCTAATTTAAAGTTTATAACAAGTGAAACATTATGACGAAGTTCCTATACTATGCTAGAACCAAGTAAGCACAATTGACTATGTAAATAATGATAAGATTCATTATTATTGTCATTGGCAAGTTAAGCATACAAAACATTATTTGTAAAAGTTTACACAAGGTCAAGCCTCGTGATTGTTTATTTGACATGGTTCAAAACACCTTATTCTATAGTCAAATGACATATATTAAATAATAGAAATTATAACTAACCTTAAACCATCGATTTCCAATGGTATAGTTGAGCTTCAAATAATATATAAATGTTTAAAGTCGTTTTGCATGCAAAGTATTATTATTAGAAATGTGTAAACTATGGTCGACCTTGGGATTGTACCAATGGCAAGGTTTCGACATCCTTACTCTATGGTCAACGTTATAAAATCATTGTTAACAATTAACACAAACCTTGACACCAGTGATTACAATGATATAGTTTTATGTTATCATTAGTGAATATATATAAATACATTCCATAGTCGATTACATAGTTGGTTTGTTGATAATTGCAATAACAAAATGAATAATTGGAACGCAGATTGACTATAGACTAGACCCATGCGTGGTTAAAAGATTTGGAGGGCACGTGGTCTGCTCTCGTCCATGCATTGGTGACTTAAAAGGCTGGAAAACCCTATTCACCTGTCATTTTTACTCCGAGGGTTTCGCTGGCCTACAGGCTGCTCTATGTATTTCTCCTCGACGGCCATGAGAGGTTGTTCCTATGCTTTCCTGCTCCGTAGCTTATGTTTGTTTCTGCTATAGTCTCATTACCCAGTCTTAGTTCGCAACTTTTCATGGTTGTGAACCTTACTGCACGAGTGGTTATTTGTTTATATGTTTGGCTCTCAGCCTATCCATAGTTTTAGTTCTATCCTTCTCATGGCTCGTCACGGCTTTGTGAAGCTTAAGCTCGTCGACATTGTCTCCACTCCAGGTTGGCATAGGGGTTTGAATACTCTTCTGTGTAAATTGATAAAGCTGGTGACAACTTCTTCGTTGCTCGAAAATCTCTTCTTTTTGTAGGTAAATACAAACCCAACTCTTCATTATGAAAACTCTTTGTTAAGTTACTTATATGGTTAAGGTTTAAGCTTAAAATGCTGAGCGTTACTCTAACACTTTACAATGTGCTCTTTGCAAGAACTAATGATAGCTCCAATCTTCAGTGGAAAGGATTACAACGGCCGGCTTCAGTGGACTTGTGGCCCCAACTGGTAAGCCCTGATTTCAAATATGGGTTTTTCCCTACTTGCAATGAGGGTTGTTGAAGGAGAAACATAGTGCTTGGAAGTCTGTTTCGTTTGCTTCGTTAGTTAAGAAGTTTTTAACATGTTGCTTTCTAGTTTTTACTTACAAACCTTTGATGTTATGCTGGGTAATACCAGCCCTTGAGCCGTGCTATGTATTTTAGTTAAGTTTAAGCCTTACGACCCGACAATGTAATACAATTGGTTTTTAATTAAAATAAAGACTTTGTGAATCTTGGAGCTCTGTCTTGTGTTGTTATGATTTCATTAACTTGTAAATTATATGTTTATTTTACTGTTTATAAAAGATGTTTATTTTAAGAAAAAGACTGGAAACAATCCAAAGCATGAGTTGTAGTCTTCTTGTTAAGTTTGTTTACACAGTGATCAATGTAAATGCTTAAAACTTAAATAAATAAATTTATAAATAGATAAATTAGTTGTTAGGGTTTTGACCCTCAGGTTTTTCTTTCACGGGTTATAATCCTATTTGTTAAATATAATTAGTTCCTAAATATGTAATTCTTAGTTTTATTTTATTTAATGTTTAAAATTACATTTGTTTTTATTTACTATTATGTAATTTAGAATTATTCAGAGCTCTGTAAAGAATAGAAGGTTAACTCTGGAACTCTGTTTATTTTTCATAAATAAGGGTTTATATATATAACCCTAATCTGGTTTTTATTAAGTAATAGTTTTAAGATTTAATTAATAGTTTTTAAAAGAAATACTATTGGGTTAATAACTTGTTTATATACTTATATATTAACTCCTATAAACTTTTATTTGTATCAGTATACTATTACTCTAACTCTAGTGTAGTTTACAATTTCTTTTCCTACATTTTTATTTAGTTACACCAAGTAAAAATAGTAAACACAAATAAACCATAACATTTTTTTCCTAATATTTTGATCATTAAAATAAATTTACTCTGCTATCTACAAATACAAAATCCTATCTACTATTTTTATTCTCTTAAGAATTCTTTCATCTACTTAAAGCATTCTAACTGTGCTAGAGTACGACCTGGTTTCCAGGTGTGGAAAAACAGAGTTTAGAAATTTATTTTCATTCTATTTCACTATTCTCCAAACCAATATTATTTCTATAACAATATAATAAGAATACTAAAACTAACATTTCACATAATCTGAACTTTTAACATTCCTATAGCAGTTAAACTAAGATTTATTTAACTAAAATAGTAAAATGAAATAACATAGAACCAGTTGAGGACAAGACAACAATAGCTTTAGGAGGTCGTTCCTCCCTACTAAACTCCTGGAGAATGCTCAAACAACGCTTCATCAGGACCCTTGAGCCTTTTCCTGGTCTTCTTGTCTAAGAACTGGGTGGAGAATGCAAACAGTAGAACCCTCTGTCAACTGACTAGTTCAATACCTCAGTAAAACACTCTGTTCTCAGCAGTATAATCTTCAGCTTAAAAGCTGCAACTAGATCAATCAGCAGTTATCCCCTCAATCCCTTCCATTGAATTTCTCTGAAGTACATTCATTCCCCCTGAATGATCACTTCTCTAGAATGAGCAGCCCGAGCTCTCTTCAATGGGAATTTTTATAAATATGTCTAGGTCTTCTGGGTTAGTTTTCATTAATTGAGCCACCTGCTCGGATTCCACTTTCTTGGGGAATCATGACCACAAATGTAGGGAGGTTGCCACCTGCAACAGTTGGAAGTGGTTTGAGGATGTTGCCACATGTTAGTTTGCTCTCCACCCAGTCTCCTACACCAATTTGACCAGTAAACACTCTTTTAAAAGCTCTCCTAAGCTGTTGTCTCCTCATTTATTTATTTATAAATAAAATATCCTAAATTTACAATAAATATTCTTGACCCCACTGGTCATTAATTGCAACTTAGCATAAAATTTAACATAATGTTCCTTAAATAATATAAAATTGTTTTTGCGAAATTGGGGCATGTGACACTACTAATATAGAAAAAATAGTAGGTGCATTCTTGAGTCCAAAGGGCATTACCGTATACTAGTAGCATCCCCATTCAGTGATGAAGGTTTTTTTGTGGTGATCATCCTTCGCGATTCTGACTTGATGATAGCCAGAGAAACCATTAGTGAATGAATACATCTCTTTCCCTTTGACACTTTCAAGGAATTCATCTGTAAATGGTGTCGGGAATGGATCATGCAAGCATGCATCGTTCAACTTCCTCAAGTCGACAGAGATTCTGGCTTCACCTGTTGGTTTCTTATCCTGGATCACTATAGGGCTGATCCACTTTGATTATTTGACAGGTTTAATGATTCTTGCGTTGAGCATGTGATCCAATATTTCTGCTTTTACCCTTTCCTTATACTTGGGGTTCATCCTATACGGTCGTTGCTTATTGGGTTTAGCATCTGGTCGTGGGCCCATTTTCATTTCCCCCAAATCTCCTACTATCGCCTTCATCTTTGAGAAGTTGGTAGGGAATAGGTCTTGATATTAATGCATCATGTCTGTGATCTTTGCGATAGTGTCTTCATCCCAATTATCTCCTATATTGGTGAACTTCGGGTTCTCAGGCGACCCAATGTTTACTTTCTTGATTTTCAACGGCTTAAGGAACTGGTCACTTGAAATACCACTCCCTTCTATTTCGCACGTGCCCTCTGATTCTGGTATGTTTATGTTAATTGGATCATCATCTAGATCTCTTTCCATATTGTAGCAAGCCATCCATTTCTGAATGGTCACACTGCACTGGTGAGAGTTGGCTTATTCAACGGGGATTTCAACGAAAATCTTCTCCTTTATTGTTTGAAGCACAGTATCCACTATAGGGTGCTCATCAATAAATTAAAATGTGTTCATGAACTGCTTAGAAATCCCTTCCCAATCCTGGGTTCCTTGTCACAATTACATAGATGTGTACCAGCTTCTAGGTGTCATTTCTAATGTATGAATGAAATGATGGACCCACTCATGTCGCGGGTATTCTGCAAATACCATGAAACAATGGTTAAGATGCTCAATAGGGTCTTCCAACCCTGAATACTTGTGACTGACTGTGGTGATTTCTTCACCGAATATAACTTCCATCAATCTTTTGCATTGTGGACATTCTATTATGAACTGTTTGTGCATACCCCACCATCTAGCAAGCATAGACTTATGTACACGATCTAGCGCAGATAAGTGCTGCGACTCTATGACGAGTCCTTCAAACTTAGTGAGGACTGTCACAAGGTTAGGTAAACCCTCATAGGTAGGAATCTCTCTTAATTCATTTTTGACCCATCACACAGACCTTGTAATCCTTGCGCACCTCCTCATAGAGACCTCATGTAACTGGTTTTTCCAATTTTCCAAGGATTCCCTTGAGTCAGATGTGCAAAAAATAGCACTCTTCCAGCTTAGGTTTCCATCTGTTGTCGAATTGATATAATATTTTTGCATGTATGTGACATTGTATATCTAGTCGAAATAGTCACCCTCTCCCTCATTATAGACAGGTTCAATGTATCTATGTCCCTCTAATGGATCAATTGGCGACACCACTCTCATCTCATTATCCTCGAATGAGAGGATCCTTTTCTTGAAGTTTATAATGGAATGATTGTCTATCATCCAATCTATCACCATAAATGAGGGATATGGATTTGTGTCATCCACAATTTTAATGACCTCAAAGTCCGCAAATGTGGGCAACCGTTCAATGTCGACAGGGACCTGTCTCAACTGACCAAAATTGGGAGGACCTTTTCCTGGTTGGCAAGTTGCAACTAGACATGGGACCAGTCCAAGCATAGCTTACCCATACTTTTCCAAGTTTGTCATGTCAAAATATTGACATCAGAACCCAGGTATTAAATGATATAGTCCATATCATAATTTCCAATCTGTGCAATCATTCTTAACTCGCGTCTAGTTTTGAATTTATTTTCGACTTGGTTAACTCTTTTCTCAAGTTGTGTCTCTTTGTTTCTTCTATCAGTGCTTGTAGTCTTGAGATGGTGTCTTTATCTTGTATTAGCGCTATGCAACTTAACAGAAAGGTTTTAAGTTTAGTAACCTTTTGTGGGGCCTTCTTCTGGAAGATGTGCTGGAATCGTTCAATAATCTCCCTCACTTCTTCTAATGTCAACGGTTCTTCTGGATCCCAAAACTCTAGTCGCACGTCAAAGAATACTTCCTTTTGTTTATGGACATGGAATGACATCTTCTTCTATGCCACATGGCATACCTGCGGCTGCATTTGTTCTTTCAAAGCTTCTTGATCGGCTCTAGTCGTAGCACCTCCTCATGTTATGACAACAACAATCGGATCCATTCGTTCAATGACAATCATCTAAACATTTAAGTTAGGATATAGATTTGGATTCTGCGTAGGAGTAGGACTTGCGATGGTCCTGGCCTGCCACTTTACAATCAAATGTGGACATTTCTCCACATTATGATCATGTCCCTTACAGTATGAACATGTCTTCGTGGGTTCTAGGAAATCTCTAGCATAGTGACCTAGTTGTCCACAATTATAGAAGGTAACCAGGCAACTCCCTCTACCAAATCCTTCTCCTCCCTGGCCTCTGAAGTTTCCACCACTCCTTCCCTGCAGTTGTGGTTGTTGTGGCAAGGATTGATTCTACTAGTAGTGAGGATGGTAGTGATTTTTTTGCGCTTATGGCTATTGTGGTGCATACTAAGACTAATATCGGTTCTGATACTAAGCGGGTGGGAACTGCGTAGGTTGATACGATGCTTGCACGGGTTCATCCTGAGCCTTCCCCTCTATTGAGGCCTGGAAATTCGCAGGCAGAAACAGTGAGGGATTCTCCCCAATCAACGTTCCCAACTAGCCCGTTGACTGTTTGGTATAGGGAATCCATCCGGTTTACGGTCCGGCTACCGTAGGTCAAAGTAACAAAAAAAAGGCTTTACCAGTTGCGGCCTGGCCCACCGTGAATTTTGTATTTTTTGACTTAATGTATGATATGCATGTGCCTAAATAACCATGCAGGGTGATGAGATCCGAGGAGCAGTCACAATGTGATGCGCAGGTTCTTACCTCTCGTCTTGGGCTTACTAGCATCCCAATCACAGATGTCACGAAAAAGAAACTAAATACCTAAACTATCCCTAGGGAGCAGGGTTATCACTTGAGTAATACATTTTGTGCATGCATTATGAAGAGTTACAGTTAGCTGACACTTCTTTCAAGACACACAAACAATTACAGATATTTAAACAACTAGATAGCCGATTATCTTATGAACAACATTTATTACTCACAGTGGAAAACATCCCAAAAGGTACTGAAGAACATTCAACAAGAACATAGGTTCAGGAAGTTAAATACTCTCATAGTAAATGAAACACAGATGAAAACGAAATAGTTCCTCTTCAACATTATTCATTTAGTCGCATTGATACATTCCACATTTCGTTCTCTCCAGCAGGCAAAAGTTGTAGTTTCTGATTGTAAAACGAAGTAGTTCCTCTTACAAGCAAAATGGTTTACAAATTTTTTCCAGGGGGAAAAGCCTCTTCTCAGTTCTACTTTCAAATATTTAAACTACCACTGCAGACCGCTTGGGCTACCCCCCAAACGCCTGACCCTTCAGTTCCTCAACGCTTCATATTCCTCTATCTCGAATGCTCATGATTAGTTGAATAACTGCCGGAATTTTCAGCGCTGCTCCTCCATCATCGTTCATTTTGTCCTTTTCCTACGATCCGGCTAGTTTCGGCCTTGCTTCTACCAAACTGTCCATTTTGCTCCACGCCATGGTATTTTGACCGATCTCCCGAACCAACCTACAACCAATCGACAAGCATCATTCATTGGAATGGCGTTTCAAAACACAGCATCAGATTCTACCGATTGAGCGACTATTCCACGAGAAAACGACCCACTGCACCAAGGTGGAAGTCAGAAGGATACAGACGTCGGAAGTCAAAGGCTTCAACCAGCCACAACGGCGGATGAGGAAAGGCTACAAGCACTCGATGGTGGGCGGGAAAACCTTGAATCGAAATTCGGACGACTTTCCCTTTCGGAAGCTCAATGACTTTGAGAGCCGCAACGGCGGAAGGGAAGGATGAAGACACACGACGCGGGTGGGAGAACTTTAGATCGGAAGTCGGCCAGGTTTAGACATCGAAAGGTAAAAGGATTTTCCAGCCACAACGACAGAAGAGAGAAGGCTTCGGACATGCGACGAAAAATTTAACACACATCGACAGTCGGGGCAATTCCCACTTCGGATGGAAAATTGGATTGGGAGCTGCAATGGTAGACGGGAAAAGGCTATCAGCCACCGATTGAACTTAAAAAGACGCCTGATCCTAAGAGAACTTAAAAACTCAAAATCAGCAAAGGACAAGCTGTTTCACCTTAGAGATAATGGTTTGCTCAAAGGGCAATTGATATGACGAGTTTCAAGCTAGAAATCCAAATTCAATCCCGCGACCCACAACAAAATCTTAACACAAGCACTCTAAAAACGGGTCGTAAATTTATCTTCAGAATCAAACAAAGTCAGAATGAGACCAAACATTTATGGATCAAACGAAACCAACGCAATTATAAATGATGAGGAGGGGCCCAAAATTTAAAACTTTGGGAAGAACAGTTGCAGCTACAACAATTGGCGATTACCTGGTGAACCTAGATATCTGGGCGATCAACCTTTGAGTGACAGACTGTTTAACAACAAAAGCATCATATTGAATTCTTCCATCAATATGGATTTCTCAAATGACAGAAGTGTGTACCCTTAATCATTGATGACAGTCCAATTAGGGAGAGTGGAAACCAGAATCGTCAAGTCCGGATAACTATGCTGAGGCCAGAGGATGAGTTTCATTATTATCTATGTCTTCAGGTGGCTAATAGCTTTGGACACCACAATATTGTAGCATATGGTAAACATAAATATTCGTTTGTTCCTCATTCCCATGGCATTTTAACACTTTTTCTTGTGCTTTTGGACTTTTGTCCCTTTTCATATGAGTTTGCTTACATGCCTTCCTTACTGAATTTTAATTCAGGATCCTCTATCCCATAGTGTCCTTTTGTGTGAGTGGTGTACTTCAAGTTTATGCTCACGGATGGAGAGGATCTTTCGGTAATTTAGTACTTATGATTCAGCATCTGCTTTGATGTATGATGCTTTTCATAGGAGTTCTTTGATTCTTATCTACCTTTTGGCATTCGTTTCTTGGCATGGGATCATTTATATTTAATATACTGTTCACCTTGCTTCTTTCCATGGGTCCTCTGCTGTCCTCCCTTATACATTTTAAGTGTGACGTGGATGGAGCCTCAACATAGTATTACGGACTCTTTGAATCCGGTTTATTATATAGGGATTAAACAGGACTTCAATGCACACAGTATTATTCGAGAAGATGACTAAACTGGAAGAAATTCTTTTATATAAACAACAACCCACAGTTTGATCACCAAATTGTTCATCATTCCCAAAAAAAATTATTATTTATTTATTTATTTATTTTTTTGATGTTCCCCACGCAACCGCGGGTTCGTCCCCTTTATTGAAAACAAGAAAACTCAAACAACAGCAAATTGGAAAAATGACTCAAAAGACAGACAAACGAATTATTTATATGCAAGACAGAAGAAATCAAACAATACTCAGGAAAAATAAGGCTTGAGAACCAAACCATTTACTGGTAGGTTCTCCTCCCACCCCTGCATAGCTTGCAACTTGTAAGTAGAAGGGCCAAGCTTGGCTGTAATCTGAAAAGGGCCTACCCACAACTGCTAGAATTTGGTATGCTTTCCTTTCTCATCATGGGGGTGGTCCCACTTGAGAACTAAGTCTCCTACTTCAAAGTCTTTTGTCCCATCTTTATGCTTGTCAAACCATCTCTTGACTGACTCTTGTTGTTGCTTAAAGCGCTCTTTAGCTTTAGATCTAGCCTCCTCTGCTTTCAGGAGATTATATATTCTTATTTGTAAAACTTCATCATCTGACCCCCTAGACTCTTGAGCTAGTATGGAAGATGGTAGCATGATATTGGGAGGGAGGATGGAATCTTTACTGTAGACAAGGGTATATGGGGACACTCCAATCACAGACTTGGGGGTGACTCTATCAGCCCAAAGGGAATTTGGTAACGCTGAGTGCCAACTCCTCTGGTTTTCTACCACAGTCTTCTTTAAAATTCTAATCAATTTTTTGTTAGAGGATTCAGCCAGGCCATTTCCTTGTGGATAGTAATTAGCAGAATAATGCAATTTTATCCCTTTATCATGAGAAAAAGCAGTCAATTTAATTGATGAAAAGTATTTAGCATTATCAAATACTAACGAAACTGGAACTCCAAACCTGGTCATGATATGATCTTGTAGGAAGCTGATGACTTCGTCTTCATTGATCTTGCGCAGTGGGATAGCTTCGACCCAGCGAGTGAAATAATCAGTCGTAGTAATAATGTACTTGTGCTGCAGGGAGGAATTTGGCTTTATCTCTCCAATAATATCCATCCCCCATTGCTTGAATGGTTCCGTGATCATCACAGGATTTAGGGGTGCTACTGCTTTAGGCTGTCTTCCACCACACCTTTGGCAAATATCACATTTCTTGACATGTGCATGTGCATCCTTGAAGAGTGTGGGCCAATACTAACCAGCTCTAAGGACTTTGTGGGTTGTAGTGTCTCCTGAATAATGTCCCCCAGTAGGACCGTCATGTAATTCTGACACTACTTTCTTCCCATCTTATTTTTCTAGACATCTGAGGAGAACCCGGTCATAATTCTTTTTGAATAATACTCCTTCAACAAGTTGATAGGAGGCCGATTTAAGACGCAGAGCTCTTCTTTGTTTGGAATTCCAATGTTCTGGCAACAGCCCTGACTGCAGGTAATGCACAAGGTCTCTATACCAAGACTTAGGGGATGTAAACAAAGGACATACATCCATTACATGTAATTCAGCCTCATCCTCCCATGCTTGTTTTTCGTTGTTCCCGCTTTCAGTCATCAATTTGCACAACCCTTGACCTTTCACTATAGAGGCTGGCTTGAATTCAAGGTCGTACTCTTGAAGAGTTGTTACCCAGTTGCCCCTCCTTTTTCCTAACTCTTTCTGTATGAGAAGGGATCTTACAGCTGGGTAGGGGACTATTACTTTGGTTCGATTTTTTAATATATAAGGCATGAATTGCTTCACTGCCTTAAATACTGCATAAGCTTGCTTATCAATGGCTAGGTATTTTAATTCAGCCCCTTGTAGACCAGTACTCATAAAGGAGATTGGGAATTCATCCCCCCCTTCTTCCTTTTGGGTGAGCACAGCTGCTAGCGAATCATCGGATGCAAAAGTATATAAAATAAATTCTTTAACGAAATATGGACTTTTCAAGGAAGGTGCTGTGCAACAACGGTTTTAATTTTGCTGAAAGCATTCTTCTCAAGTTCAGTCCACTTGAATTGTGCATTCTGCTTGACCATCTGCTGCAGCGGCTTAACAGTCTGGGCGAAATCAGGCACAAACCTTCGTACGAAATTTATGGTTCCCATGAAGGATTGCATCCCCTTTTTAATATGGGGCAAGGGGATTCGTTCAATGGCCTTGATTCTTTCTGGATCAACGGAGATCCCTTGCTTTGAAACTATGTGGCCCAACAACTTTCCTTCCGTGACAGCGAATACACACTTTTTAGGATTGAGTGAAATGCCATACTTACGACAGCGTTCGAAAATTTGCTTTAAGTGGAATGCGTGTTCTCCCCTTCTCTTCGAGAATATTGTAATATCATCAAGGTATACTACAGCACTTTAGCCAATCAGCCCACGGAAATCTATGTCCATAGCCCTCTGAAATGTTGCCCCAGCATTTATAAGCCCAAAGGGCATCCTTCTGTAGGCAAAGGTTCCCCACTTGGTTCTGAACATTGTCTTTAATTTGTCTTCTTCATCTACCAGTACTTGATTGTAGCCAAAGAAACCATCTAATAACGAAAACAATTCAGAACCCGAAACCATTTGTAGCAGCTGCTCCATGGGTGGTACGGGATAGTTATCTTTGTCTGATGCACGATTTAGGTTCCTGAAATCCACGCAGAGTCTGATTTCTCTAGACTTTTTCCTTACTGGTACCGGATTTGACACCCACTTAGAGTGTCTGACTTTGAAGATGATTCGAGCATCCAATAATTTCTTCACTTCGCTCTGAATCAATGGCTCCAATTTTGGATGCATTTTTCTTAGTGTTTGTTGATATGGCTTGACGCCTACTTTAATGGGAACGACATGCTTGATGATGCTGGTGTCATATGTTTTCAAGTCTTCGTACGTCCATGCGAAAACATCTTTATATTGTTTAAATAGACTAATGAATTTGTCCCTTTCTGTTGTTGAACAACATTTGCCGAGATTCACGAACTTAGGAGCCATTTCAGCCCCCAAATTTATCAGTTCGAACTGTAGCGATGAGCTATGTGTCTTTACATTGGGTGGTCTTCTGAATTTTTCATTTAAATCGAGCATTTTTTCCAACGTTCTGACTCCTTTAGGAATGAAATTATCGTATTTCATCTCAGCCTGATGCTCTTCATTGTCTATGATCGCTCCTTTAAACACCTCATCATTCGTTAAACATTTTATGATCTGTTGGTCATCATCAAACACTCGTAGGTTCGTAATCATATCAGGTACAGAGGGCTTGAAAAGCAGTTCAACAGAACATCGATTATTAGTGGGTACGAGTCTAGCGGCTGATGTGGCCAATAGATCAGCAGCTGTGTTTTTTATTCTTGGAATTGAAATAATGTTAAATGCATTAAAATATTTCAGCAAATCCCATACCTCATTCTGGTAAGATTTTAAGTGGGGAGAAATACAATGTATTTGATTCCGGATTTGTTTCACAATAATTTCAGAATCCCCAAAAACTTTTAGATTACTTACCTTTAATTCAATTGCCTTCTTTAGTCCCTGCACCAGTGCTTCGTACTCAGCTGTATTATTAGTACACTCAAACTCTAATCTACATGAAAGGAAATGTTTATTCTTCTGTGGGTCAATCAGGACACAGCTAGCTCCTGACCCTTCTAATGTCTTAGAGCATCGAAAAATAAAGTCCAAAAATCATTAACTACTGAAAATGAATCTACTCCTACTGCTAAGTCTACTATTTTACAGTCAATCTCATCAGCCTGTGAGAATCGAAGGAGATCAGGCTGGGTATCAGATGTGTTGCTGGCTTCTTCTGCTTGGTAATTACCTAGTTCCAACTCAATAAAATAGTTTCCCAATACAGAATCCACCGGTACATTCTTCTCCTCTAGTTGAGTAACATTGTACTTCATGTGAGGCACTCTTAAAATCTTGATCTGGTTCGGACTTCCTTTGTATGGAAACCACAGATGCGACCAATCTGAGGTGAAATATCCATTTAATTTGGCTGAGCAATCTCTGCTCAGGACGAGACCGTAAGCATCTAGTATATCAGCCACCATGATGTTAATAACTTGGAAAACTTTGTCATTAGATGCCAGACGGACTAGGACATCTTCCAGCTCACCCATTACCTTTACAACCGTTCTTTCCAATTGAACCACCCTCCACGTGGATGACTTAGGCTGCCCATTGATCTTTTTACAGACTGATATGGGCATAACATTTACCGAAGCCCCTGAGTCTACCAAGCAGTTATGTACATTATGATTGAAAATTTCAAACGTGAGGAGGAAAGGTGGATGTTTGCTTTTAGACTTACCTCCAACGCTGGTTTCTCCAATTTCTTCCTCTTCCTGAGGTTGGTTGCTAGCGGGCAGCTTCTCATCCGATGCTTCAAGTGCTTTCAACAGTCTTTCCTTTTGCTGCGGCACTTTACACATTTTGAATAGTGGAACAGTCACCTTTATCTTCTTTAAATCCTCCACAACGTCATAATCCATCGGTTGCTCAATGGGATGGGGTTTTCCAGCATTTTCTTCACTGGGCTTGGCCTGCGCGTCACTCTGTCTAGGATCTTGGCTGGTGATAGTGAACTATGGAATTTTATCAGCCAAATATTTGTCTTGAAATTTCTTCTTAACATTTCTCTGCAACCTCCTAATCTTTGGGAGTATAAGACTATCTTCCTTAACCGTCCTTGACTCCTCGTGGCTACGTTGGTTTCCATAACGTCCTTGCACCCCTGAGTCTTTTCTTCTTCAGCATCGAATAGTGAGACAGAATTCCATAAATCCATGGTTTCCTCTTCCTGTTCTTTAGTAGACGTAGAAGCATAATCTTATTTTCTTTCTTCATTTCCCTCTTCTGTCAATCTAGAATCTAACAGTTGATTCATGACTAATGTCATCGAATTTATCCACTGCGGACAATTCTTCTCAGAGTGTGGCTGTTGGTGGAACGTGCAAAAATTATCCAAGCCTACCTCTATTAAATTCATAGATGCAGTATTGTGCGGAGGAGGTTGAGACTGGTGGTTATCCTCTCTTTTCTTATAATATGGCTTATAAAACTTTTGTGCTTCCTTTTCTTTCTCCATATCTATGATTTTATTGGAAAGTTTCTGCATCATTTTGGCCATATTTTCCAAATCTGGAGACTTTTCTTCCTTAGGCTTGGTAAACAATAAGGCTTTTCTCCCTATGCTCTTCTCTCCAGACTATTCTGGATAGTCTTCAATGCTTTCTCTTTTAGCTTCCACAACTTCTGCTTCTTCATAGGTTTCTGTCAAAGTAGTCTTGGCCCTACCTTTGGCAAACATGGCCAGATCAGGCCCTAGAGCTGAAGTATAGTATTCAATAAGAACTTTGTCTGAAGACTTATCTGTTTCAGAGAAGTTCTTGAGATATGCTGCAAACCTTTGAGTGAAACTGTGCACTTTTTATTTTCTTTCTTTCTTCAACGTGCACAGCCCTTTCATGAGAGCTGCATGAGTTTTCTGAGTTGTATACTTACTTCTGAAGATTCTTTCGAAGGTATCCCAATCAGGGATAGAGTTAGCAGGCAATCCAAAGTACCATGATGCTGCAGCTCCTTTAAGGGTATGCGGGAATAGTCTGCATACCACGTCTTCATGTTCCCCGGCCCTTAATCCCTCAATTTCCAAGTAAAAGCTTTGTAGGTGATCATCTACTAGTATTTTCTCATTGGGATCAAACTTGGGCAACATCTTGTCAAAGGCTTGAGGTAGGTCATGTAAAGGAGGTGTAAGGTTTAATGGTGATCTGACTCTCCATGCAGGTGGTAGATTAGGTGGGTTAGGTGGTGGATTAGCATTCACTCCTGCCATGAGTCTAGGTGGAGAATGTGGAGGTGAGCCAACTGGAGTGCAAGCGGGAGAACTGCGAGGGGTATCTGGGCCTTCTTGGTTCAAAGGTAGTACAGCTTCCTGTAAGGCTGTTTCTACAAGCTCTTCCCAGTCTCCAACCAACACTGAGTCTTCTGCTACAAGGCGGTCTTTCTTTTTATACTCTCTTCTGGGAAATTCAGGGATGATTGGTAGTCCTCCAATCTTCTTTACATATGCCCTGGTATGTCTTCTCAGATCATTTACAATCTCGTTTCCAACAGAATATAGATGTTCTCTTTCTTCTGGGATTGGATTATGAAACCCACTGCTTTCAGAAGTGTTACCGGTGGAATATTCTCAGGAAAACGGGTTTCCTCGGCCAGCCATGCACTGGCGGCCCTCCTTCTAGCGCCAGAACTGTTGAGGCCTGGAAATTAGTAGGCGGCAACAGTGAGGGATTCTCCCCAATCAACATTCCCAACTATCTCGTTGACTGTTTGGTATAGGGAATCCATCCAGTTTACGGTCCGGCTACCGTAGGTCAAAGTAACAAAATAAAGGCTTTACCGGTTGCGGCCCGGCCCACCATGAATTTTGTATTTTTTGACTTAATGTATGATATGCACGTGCCTAACTAACCATGCAGGGTGATGAGATGCGAGGAGCAGTCACAATGTGATGCGCAGGTTCTTACCTCTCATCTTGGGCTTACTAGCATCCCAATCACAGATGTCAAGAAAAAGAAACTAAATACCTAAACTATCCATAGGGAGCAGGGTTATCACTTGAGTAATACATTTTGTGCATGCATTATGAAGAGTTACAGTTAGCTGACACTTCTTTCAAGACACACAAATAATTACATATATTTAAACAACTAGATAGCCGATTATCTTATGAACAACATTTATTACTCACAGTGGAAAACATCCCAAAAGGTACTGAAGAATATTCAACAAGAACATAGGTTCAAGAAGTTAAATACTCTCACAGTAAATGAAACATAGCTGAAAACGAAATAGTTCCTCTTCAACATTATTCATTTAGTCGCATTGATACATTCCACATTTCGCTCTCTCCAACAGGCAAAAGTTGCAGTTTCTGATTGTAAAACGAAGTAGTTCCTCTTACAAGCAAAATGGTTTACAAATTTTTTCCAAGGGCAAAAGCCCCTTCTCAGTTCTACTTTCAAATATTTAAACTACCACTGCAGACCGCTTGGGCTGCCCCCCAAATGCCTGACCCTTTAGTTCCTCAACGCTTCATATTCCTCTATCTCGAATGCTCGTGATTGGCTGAATAACTGCCGGAATTTTCAGCGCTGCTCCTCCATCATCGTTCATTTTGTCCTTTTCCTACGATCCGAATAGTTTCGGCCTTGCTTCTACCAAACTGTCCATTTTCCTCCACGCCACGGTATTTTGACCGATCTCTCGAACCAACTTGCAACCAATCGACAAGCATCATTCATTGGAATGGCGTTTCAAAACACAGCATCAGATTCTACCGATTGAGCGACTATTCCACGAGAAAACAGCCCACTGCACCAAGGCGGAAGTCGAAAGGATACAGACGTCGGAATTCAAAGGCTTCGACCAGCCGCAACGGCGGACGAGGAAAGGCTACAAGCACTCGACGGTGGGCGGGAAAACCTTGAATCGAAATTCAGATGGCTTTCTGTTTCGGAAGCTCAATGACTTTGAGAGCCGCAATGGCAGAAGGGAAGGCTAAAGACACGCGATGCGTGTGGGAGAAATTTAGATCAAAAGTTGGCCAGGTTTAGACATCGGAAGGTAAAAGGATTTCCCAGCTGCAACGGTGGAAGAGAGAAGGCTTCGGACATGCAAAGAAAAAGTTAACACACATCGGCAGTGGGGGAAATTCCCACTTCGGATGGCAAATTGGATTGAGAGCCACAACGACGGACGGGAAAAGGCTATTAGCCACCGATTGAACTTAAAAAGATGCCCGATCATAAGAGAACTTAAAAACTCAAAATCAGCAAAGGTCAAGCTGTTTCACCTCAGATACAATGGTTTGCTCAAAGGGCAATTGATATGACGAGTTTCAAGCTAGCAATCCAAATTCAATTCTGCGACCCACAACAAAATCTTAACACAAGCACTCTAAAAACGAGTCGCAAATTTATCTTCAGAATCAAACAAAGTCAGAACGAGACCAAACATTTATGGATCAAACGAAACCAACGCAATTCTAAATGATGAGGAGGGGCCCAAAATTTAAAACTTTGGGAAGAACAGTTGCAGCTGCAACACCCTCATTCTTCATCGAGTATGTGTCTACCGTATTTTCCTTCAAGAGTTGGTATGCTCAGCAATCTTCCTCTTCATGTCCTACTGACTTACAAAATTTACAAAAAATGTTTTCCAGGGTACTTACTACCTTTTGCAAATATAAACACTCCTCATTGCAATGTCCTCTAGATTGGGATATGCGACACCAGGGTAGTCCATGGCCATTTAATGGGTTTGGTGCACCGAATGAGATATAGTTCATGAAGGTCAAACAATTATCTTTGGTGTGTCTGTCCATTCTGCATTTCATGCACCATAGATCTTCTTGTGATTCCTTGCCCCTTTTGATATCTTGAAGTTGTATCATTAGATTAGTCAACTGTGACTGGATTTGCACCATCCTTGCGACACCATCGTCGATTGGCGAGGCCACCAGCTTCATTTCCAATTCTAGCTCTTTGTTATGTGACTTGATCTTTTGTTACATTAATGGACCTCAGATGTGTGGTAACAACGTAGCAATGAACCACTCTTTATGTCGAACATCCAACATCTAGAAACTAACTTTGGCCATCAAAGTTTTAAATCTTTGGTCAAAGTCTCATACTGACTCTGCTAATGCTTGTTTTATCTCCGAGATCTCAGTGATACATTGCGAATCATATTTAGGTTTTCTAAACTCAAAGATCATCACAACCCTTATCTCCTCAAGGGTCTTCTATAGTGCTCCTGACGGTACTATGCAGTACTTCATAAACCAGTCTAGTGCATGGTCCCTTAAAGTTGCGATCATCTTGCTTTCTTTAAGTCTACACTCAGAACTAAACGAACCATCCATACAGCTTCATAGATGAACCAATGATGTTCTAGATCCTTTGATCCATTTCCATTTTCATTGAGTTAGCGTCGAGGATTTTCGGTAATGGGTTTAATGGAGGTGTTCCTTCTTGGGCGTTAGTCGCAATACTAACACTAATAGGATTAATAACTAGTTCAGGAGATGAGGCTCTAGACCTTACCTCTGGTGATACTCCTAGTGTGGTGTAGCTGCGTCCTGACCTTGGTGTCTCGTCAGACTCTTTAGAGTCTGTTGTTCGCCGATTGCACACCAGCAGCAGAAATCTTTCGAAATTTGTCTCCTCACTTGAGAAAGTGGGAGAGGTGTGACCTTAGGGGCAAGCACAGAGCTAGGTACTGTCACCTACTTCTAGCTCCTCCGTTTAGGCTAACTCCTAACGAAGCCAAGGGGGGTAGTCCCTAACAAAGAGTTTTCTATGGCTCAATGTTTAAGTTAAGTTTTAAGATGTTTTGGATGTGGATGGGTGTTGTTTAGGAGTTACTTGTGATTAGAAATGATTAAATTTATGACTGTGACACATAAATCATAGCAATCCACGTTGCTAGCAAGAGATCATACAGATAAGCAAAAGATTTCAGACTTTCCTTAAGCATTCAGATATAATCAACAAAAATAAACCATAGACAGTTGATCAAGATAGAAGATTACTCAATTATAATGAAGGACCAGTGCCTTATGGAGTCAAATAAATGCGTGAAATAAAGTCTAAGAATTAAGCTAGTGAATATTAGGTTTTGCAAGTTCTCTTGGTAGATTTTAAGAATTTTAAAGAATGCTCTTGATTAGGGTGTCAACGAAGGTTTGCCAAAGCCAGGAGACTCTTCTAAGTTTCCTCTGTTCAAAACATGTCGGGCCCGCCCAGTATCCCAAGCTGATATTGTCAAGTGACCAGCTAGCCGGGAATCTAAGACAGCAGGAGGTTCCAGCGCCTCTAATAGGAAGTACTTTGGAAGGATCCCTACAATGTCGGTGCATTGGTTAAGGGTGTTTAAGGGTTAGTAAATTACTTTTGTAAGGTTTAAAGATCCAATGCAGTTTCTGGGTATTCCGATCTAGGATCAATCAGAGCATACTCCGGCAAGGAGGGAAGGGAGTTAATTAATTAAAGGGGTATGTGTGTTGAAGATTTTATTAAAACAATTAATTAGACTCTCTAACAGAGAGTGCTCTTGACCCCATCTTATGACAGTGGTTCAAGAGACTTAGCTAATCTATATGCAGCTAATGCAGGGATTGTGCAAACATAGGATGCTCTTTGATAGAGAGTGCTCTTGACTTGTGTTTTTGCCAGTTCAAGAGTCTTAAATAATTAATTTATTAAACAAGCACAACAATTAAGATGAAAGTGGTTTATTAAACTCTCCGACAGAGAGCACTCTTGATCCACCTTATGGTGAGATTCAAGAGATTTTGGTTCTTTTTATGATTTGACAATTATATAACAAGATACCAAAATTCAATAATAAATCTAGCAATTAGTGTTTATACTAAGGAACAACTAGCAATTAGCAAAAATGGAAACTAAGACTAAGAAAAGAACTAAGCTAATTGCTTAAAGGAAAATACACTAAAAAATCATGAAAATGACACAACACCCTTCCCCCAAATAGGGGAAGTATATAAGAAAGGATACTTGCTCCCAGTAGCCCTTTTTATTAGTTTTTTACAATGATGATATGTTCTTTGCTTCTTGTAAGAACGAGTAGAGAAGGGGATTGAGAGAAGAGGGAGAGAGTCTTTTTATTCTTTTGCACTCCTTGCTTGCTTGTGGCCTTTGGGCTCTCCTTCAACTACCTGAAACTAAGAGCTCTAGACATACACTTGTTATAGGATTAGTTGATAAAAAATAACTTGAAAATAAATCTACAAACTAGATAAAAAAAACTACCCAAACTTACCGAAAAGAAGGGAGAGAAGAGGAAAGAGAAAGGCAAGGAAAGAGAGGGGGGAAGGGACTGAAAAGAGGACAAAAGGAAAGTCAAAGAAGGCTGGAAACTAAGGGAGAAAGAGGGCTACAAATCAGAGAAAGATGGTTGCAAATGAGGGTAAAAAAGGCTGAAAGTACAGCCCAAAAGAGGTTGAAGAAGAGGATGGAAAGGGGCTGCAAAAAGTGGAAAAAGGAGGCAAAAGAAGGCTGTCCAAAAGGGTGAAAATGTGGACAAGTGGACAGCGAACAAAAGGAAGGAAATGCTGCAAATAAAAGGCCTAAAAGGCTGAAAGTACAGCCCAAAAGATGGCCCAAAAAGAGGATGGAAAGGGGTTGCAAAAAATGGAAAAAGGAGGCAAAAGAGGGCTATCCAAAAGGGTGAAAAGTGGGGAAAAGTAGACAGTGAACAAAGGGAAAGAATGGCTACAAAAAAAAGTCCTAAAAGGCTGCAAAAGTAAATAGGGCAGCCAACCGGGGCAAAGGCTAAGTGAATGAATGTTCACTTTAGCCAAAACGTGGCCTAATCCCAAGAAAATAAAGATTTTATAAAAATTTGAGAGATGAATAATATGAAAGAAACACTCAAACTTGTGGTACTTTGATGGGGTTTGGATTCTTTTGGATCTTAAAAATTTGGAAGCTTTCTTGGCTTCGAGAGGAGAGGATGCACCTAAGCTCAAACTCATACTCACTTCGATGAGATGACCTGTACAATTTCAACTCAATACTTGCAAAACAATGGATTAGATCATGTATGTTTGGTAAATAAAAATGTAAAGAGCATGTCATATAGCTGAATAATCGATGTTACTTTAATTCATAGAAACAAAACCATAAAAGATCAAATTGTAACATCAAATGATCAATCTTACGTGCTTATAGAATCCTTCTAAAGCATGAGCTATTATCCAATCCTAAGCAATAAAAGACAAAAATTGAAACATTTCACCTCATTCGCTAATTGTTCATCCACATTCACACACCATGTATGCCTCCAAAGTCTTAAAATTTATTATACGGTTGCAAAAGCAACAAGCATTACAGTAATTCACCAGAGGTTCTTTGCATAAATTTCCATCCTCAATAGAGCTAAAAGAGCCTCTATTTAACAAATGAGAGAGTGCTAAAACCCTAAAACCAAAAAACCAACCTTGCTGCATGGGAAAGCTGCCTGCTAGGTCTGGAAACCTACTTTGTTAGGTCTGGGAAGCCTACTGATGGTGTAAGCTTCAGTCTTCACCTCGATCAAATCACCAGACCAATGAGAGCTCTCCATCTCATCTTTAGCTGGAGATGACATGTTTGATAACTGATAATAAATTAATTGCTCTCTTAATGATGACTGAAGCTGAGTTGTGATAACTCCAATCATCATAAGTGTTCCATGAGATGTCATTTAGCCTTTTATTTTACTGAATTAGGATTAATTTGGAGAGTTTTAGTTTTCTCCAAAATAATCATTTTTTAATAAAAATCATTTATTTACTAAAAATCATTTTTTTACTAAAAACTGACTTTTTTGAGTAAAAAGGCATTATGTATCTGATTGCTGATCTGAAAGTTGGTTTTGATTGGTTGGCTGATCAAGAATGATTTTTGGCTTAAGGTTAGAGCCTTCAATCACTGAATTCTGAGTCCGGATGACTTATTTACCACGAACGACTATTTTCCATTTAATTAATAGAAAAATTAACCCCAAAAACTTAGGAAAAGTAATTAAAAATTAAAAAATTAAAAAATAATTTTTCACTGTTCGAAAAAGATTTTTTCGAAATTTTTTTATGTGTCCAAATGACTTAGGACATGACCATGATTTATTTAAATAATGTCTATTAGGCTTATAACACTCAGTTGGGCTCTAATAACCCCCCAAGGCCCAGAATTCAACATCGGGCATTCCAGCTTTGGAGGAAACGGGAGAAAACCTCGTCAATTATACTCGGCTGAAGGCAAAGCATAATTGTTAGGGGCAAAAAACTCCTTGGAATACCCTATTTGCGATTCTACGTATCAGGAGACCGAACCACTCAAAAATATCCTACTAGCACATTTTATTACAAACCCCGCGGGGCCATGGTCAAAATTATTCAAATAAAAAAGTGACTAGCCAATATTGGATAGACAAGCAGACGGATCAATTGATACACTGGAATCAGACTTTGAACAAGTCTGTCAACCAGCGGCTCCTCAGGTAACCCAACTATGGTACAAAAAAGTTGGTAACATTTGGATCCAACTGTGGGACAGGTACTTACTTGATCTATTGATCAAAAAGAGTGCCTGAGAATCCAGGAATCTTTGGTACCTGCATGTAAACATAAGTGTCTCAGTTCCATGTATATGATAAAAATATGCCATGATGAAATACCAAAAATATTTTTTCCTTTTTTCAAAATAAAGTACATGGAAATAAACTTCTTCTTTTTCGGCATATATAGAAAAAAATATGATACCAATGCTAGTATAAAAAAGAAAGAGCTTTAATGCAGCATTCTACGAAGTTATGATACATAACATATGATACAAAATTAAAGTACATAGAAATACAACAAGGATAGGTTTAGAAAAGCTCTGTGATGACCCCTTGGTCGTCTTGGAGGTTGTTTCGATAGAAAGGCTTCAAGTGTTGGCCATTCATGGGCAGGTTTAAAATTTCTCCGTCCATAGTGTTAAGGAAAAAAGAATTGGTGCCAGCTGTGTCGCGGATGATAAATGGGCCTTTCCAAAGGATGTCAAATTTCCCATGCTTTCCAGGCTTCTCCCTTCTCTTATCCCATAAGAGAACAATATCTCCAATTTGGAAAGCTCTTGGCCTAGCTGACTTATCAAAAGTGCCCTTCATACTTTCTTGATGTCTGAGTGACTGATCAAGGGCAGCTCTTCAGGATTCATCCAATTCTACAATCTGGTTTATTCTCTGCTCCATTTTTTCCTGTTTTGTGCCATACTCACTTAGCATCCTGAAGATCGAAATCTGCATACTGACCAGAAGGGTGGCTGTGAGTCCATACACCAGCTCAAAAGGCGATTTACCAGTTGATTTTTTCTTAGTGATTCTATTCACCCACACAGCATACTTAATTTTACTATCCCATGATCTCTTATTATCCCCCACAGTCTTCTTAAGGATTGACATTAAATTTTTATTGGTGGACTCAGCAAGTCCATTGCCCTGTGGGTAATAATCAGATGAGTGTGATAGGATAATGCCATACTTAAAACATAAGTCATTCATTTTTTCGGAATTGAAGACTTTGGCATTATCGGTTGTTATTTTTAAGGGAGTCTCGAATCTAGTGATGATTCTTTCCTTGATGAAGTCTATAACAACCTTCTCAGTGGAAGTCTTAGTGGGTATAGCCTCTACCCACTCGGTGAAGTAATCGGTTGCTGTGATAATCCAACAAAAACCATTGTTGGAATTATCCTTGAATTTTCCAATAAAATCGAGCCCCCACTGCTGAAAAGGGGCAAGGACAACAACCAGAGTAAGGAGAAGAGATGCCAACTTCTGCTTCGCAGTGAACAGTTGGCACTCTTGGAAACACTTGATATGCTTGTGAGCATCTGCAAAAATGGTTGGCCAATAGTAACCAGCTCTCAAGATTTTGTGGGCTGTTGTATTTGCTGCATAGTGGCCTCCACAAAATCCTGAGTGAAACTCTGCTAATATCTTTTTAGAATCCTATTCGTTGATGCACCTAAGTATAATACCATCTGGGTTCCTCCAACCTAGACCCTCTTGGGTAAGGCAATACCTAGCGGTCTTAAGTCTCAAATCCCTACGCTTTTGTCCTTTGAGGTGATCCGGGAAAGTGAGATGGAGGAGAAAGAAAATGATGTCTGAATACCAATGGTTATCAAGGTTTTGAAGGGCAGGAGTCATGGTAGGCTGCGGGATATCATTTTCTACAATCATATCAATGGCTTCTTCATTGTTTTGTATAAGCATTCTTGCCAGGCCTTGTCCCTTGATTAATTTAGTAGATTTTATCTCAAGGTCATACTCCTGAATCTTGTATACCCATGTACCCCTTATTCTTAAACAATCCTTTTGAGAAATGATATCCTTGACCACAGTGTGGGGAACATATCCGGTAACCTTGGAATACCCGATATAAGTCCTGAAATGTTTTAATGATTTGATTAAGGCATAAGCTTGCTTCTCCATGATGGTATACTTTAGCTCGGAATTCTGCAAGGCTCTACTCATGAATGCTATAGGTTGCTCAAACCCTTCAATGTTTTTTTGGAGCAACACACCGGCAATGGTATCTTCAGAGGCAAATGAAAAGATCATGAAATCCTTTGCGTAATCCGAGCTAACTAAGACCGGAGACTTGGTAATGGCATTCTTTATTGAATCAAATGCTTTCCTTCCTTTGGTGGTCCACACAAACTTAGCATTTTTCTTGAGTAAGGCCTGCATGGGTTTCATTAATTCTACCAAGTTTGGAATGAATCTCCTGATAAAATTGATATGACCATTAAATCACTAAAGGGCTTTAACATTCTTAGGGAGAGGGATCTTTTTTATGGCCTCTACTCTCTCAGGATCAATTTTGACACCATCTTTGTTGATGATATGTCCTAAGAGTTTTCCCTCTTCTATGCCTAACACTGACTTAGCCAGATTCAGAGAAATGCCATACTTCCTACACCGTTCGAAAATCTTCCTAAGATGACCAACATGGCTGGATCTTTCCTTCGAAAAAACAGTGAGATCATCTTGATAGATCTCAATGACTTTTCCAATCAACTCCTTGAAAGCATAATCCATGGCTCTTTGGAAAGTAGCTCCTGCATTTAAAAGGCCAAAGGGAATTCTCAGATACTCAAAAGTGCCCCAAGGAGTTGTGAAGGTGGTCTTATGCCTATCCTCCTCTTGAATGACTACTTGATTATAGCTCGAAAAACCATCCAGCATCGACATCATGCTCGATCCAGTGACCCGTTGGAGGAGGGTCTCCATGTAGGGGAGGGGGTAATTGTCCTTCTGACATGCTATGTTTAGATTCCTGAAATATATACATATCCTTATGCTCCCGTTATTCTTCCTTACAACTACTAAGTTAGAGCACCACTTGGAATGTCTAGTGGGAGATATTATTCCTATTGCTAGCATTTTCTCTAACTCCTTCTTGATGATTGGTGCTAACTTAGGATTTATTTGCCTAAGTTTTTGTCTGAAAGGCTTGCCTTTTTGACATTCTGGATTTAGGGGAATAGTATGTTGAAATACATCTTCCCTATAAGCTTTGAGCTCGTCATAAGTAAAGGCAAATACATCCGTATACTCTTTGACCAAGTTTATGAGGCTATTCCTTTCTTTTTCGGAAGTACCTTTTCCAATTTTTATAATTTTGGGTTTTGTTTTCATCCCAATGTTGATTTCAATGTAATCTCCTGGTTTCATCTGCTCAACATTGCTTTTTCTTCTGTCCTGTCTGTCAAATATGTTTTCTAATGCAACTAGGCCCCGTGGGATAGGATTGTTAAACTGGTCACCTTCTCCATAATATTCTTTGTTTTCTTCCTGATCATTTACTTTAAAATTAAGGAATTCATTGACATTATGAATGAATCTCAAAATCTGCTCATCGTCTTTGAAGACCTGCCAATGTTCAACATTGTCGGGAACAGAAGGTCTGAAGTTAATCTCTAAAGGACAATTCCCCTCTAACATCTCATCTAATGGCTGAAGAGTTGACACTGAAACTGCAAGTCTATCGGAGGCACTATTCTGATCTCTAGGGACTGCTTCTATGTTAAGGGAATTAAAGAATTCCATTCTATCCTAGATTGCATTTCTATATTTTTCAAGTCTTTGACACTTACATGCAAACTGACCCTTAACTTGTTGGATGATTAAATCAGAGTCCCCTTTAATATCAAGCAACTTAATCGCCATGTCTTTGGAAATCTCAATGCCCAACAGAAGTGCCTCATACTCCGCCACATTGTTAGTTGCTTCAAACTCCAATCTGAAGGCAAAATTGAAAACCTTACCCTCTGGTGAAACAATGACAACACTAGGCCCCTTGCCCGTTTTAGAGTAAGCACCATCAAAATTCATTCTCCACAACTCACTAAGTTTTTCGGTCTTCATCTCTTCTTGGATGGATTCCAAGAAGGTGGAGTTGATTTGATAGGAGCCATTCTCATCAGTGTGGTAAGCATACTCATTTAATGGTTTTTGAGGGTTTTCAACATGGTGCCTTTTTCCTTTTCAGAATACAACTTAACAAGTGAAAACTCTGACGCTGGAACGGTAGCATAGGTCCAATCCATCTGGATTGATCTTCCCAAAGTGGCACCCCATTTCCTAGAAAGAAACATACCCCATTTGTCTGGAACATCAATAACCAGGATGTCCATTGTGATTGGATATCCGGATACTTGGCCAATCTGACTAGCTGGTTCTCAATCATCCCTTCGACCTTGACTGGTCTAGAGTCCATGGCACACACGTTCTAGTAAGGTCTCGTGGTCCTTAGGTCAAGCTGTTGCATGACTTTTTTGGTCATGATGCTGGAACTAGATCCTGAGTCTAACATACAATTATGTAGAAGAAGATCACCCATCATCAATGATACGTAGAAAGGGGGATGATCTTCTTTTCTTGGGTCCCTAGTATGTAGAACTATAGGAGGATCAACAAAGACATTTTCGAAGTCCGCTCCATAGTATCGAAAAAAGTGACTTTCTTAGGGGTAATAGGTTTTAAAGGACTTGAAGAACTTTCTTTAGCTTGAGGATCAACATTACTCTGAGGCTCTAAGATTTTCAAAAGTTTCTCTCTTTGGCCACGGATTTTGCATAATTCAAGGACCGGAACAAGGACTTTTGTATTCGCTAACCAATTACCTAAGTCAAAACTTAAATCAACAATTTCTTTTGTTTCAACTTCTTTGGGAGGATTAGGAGCTGTTACCTTGGGAATATTCTGTGCAGAAGACCCCTTTCTTTGATAAGTTATCCCTTTGAAGTTATGGGTATTGTTGATCTGCTCGGCTGAAGGCATCTCTCCATAGTACTGAGTCAGGTTGTCAACTTTCTTTTCATAACAATTGGCCTTTGGAAAATTTCATATGGGGATGTTGGGGATGTCATCTATGTTATTGATAAAGTCAGGCTCGCTTGTCAACATATTCATACCGCAACCTTCAGGGTGACCATGCTCCTAAACATAGCATGCATAGTGGCAGCCAGATTCCTCATGGGAATCTCTGCATGCTCTTTAAAATGGTTTATACTGCTAAACCATGTTAGCGGCCTCTGCTCATGGTTGGGAGGTTTTCTTTTCCAAGTTGGCTTGGCAGGAAAGGTTCTAGGAGTGGAGTGAGTTTGAGTTCTTTCCATTGTGATCACCCTATTTTGAATTTCTTTTAACTGTGCTAAGTGTTTCTGCTTTGCCTCCTCCATATTTTTCTTCATCTCCATCTTTGGGAGGATTAGGAGCTATTACCTTGGGAATATTTTGTGTAGAAGACCCCTTTCTTTGATAAGTTATCCCTTTGAAGTTCTGGGTATTGTTGATCTGCTCGGTTGAAGGCATATCTCCATAGTATTGAGTCAGGTTGTCAACTTTATTTTCATAACAATTGGCCTTTGGCCAATTTCCTATGGGGATGTTGGGGATGTCATCTATGTTATTGATAAATTCAAGATCACGTGTCGACGTATTCAGACCGTAACCTTCAGGGTGACCATGCTCCTGAACATAGCATGCATAGTGGTAGCCAGATTCCTCATGGGAATCTCTGCATGCTCTTCAAAATGGTTTATACTGCTCAACCATGTTAGTGGCCTTTAGTTGATGAGGAGGCCTCTGCTCATGGTTGGGAGGTTTTCTTTTCCAAGTTGGCTTGGCAGGAAAGGTTCTAGGAGTGGAGTGAGTTTGAGTTCTTTCCATTGTGATCACCCTATTTTGAATTTCTTTTAACTGTGCTAAGTGTTTCTGCTTTGCCTCCTCCATATTTTTCTTCATCTCCATCATTTGCTTTTCATAGGCATCCTTCATAGTTGATAAAGGATCCTTGTCTTTTGGTTCACTGATTTTCAACGGAGTTGAAGACCTTGAATAACCATGGAGGTTAGATTCATCAAATGATTGCATGTTTAGATCAATCTTGATTTCCATCTCCTGAGCCTGGAGCAAGTTAGCAGGCTTCTTGTCTCTGATTTGGTACTGCATTTTTCCACTAAGTGCTTCAATGTAATAGACTAGGATGGTTGTTTTAGTTGGGGAATACTCAATAGGGATGGAATTTGACAATTCCGTGAACCTAGTATTGAACTCGTCCATTGTTTCTATGTTTTTCTTCTTTATGTTGGTCAAGGACGCAAGTTGATGCCGAGGTTCTTTCTTTTCATCGAACTTGTTGGTGAAAGAAGTTTTGAAAGCTGCTAGACTATTAAAGGAATTGTCTGGTAAATTGCTATACCAATCACCTTCCTTTCCATCCAGAGATAGAGCAAATAACTTCATATACATGTCATCATGTTGGCTGACCAGATCATTTATACAAGCGTTGATACACATAGAAAAGTTCCTGAGGTGCATGGCGGAGGTAATGGTATCAGTGCCTGTATACATCAGGAGCTTCTCAACAGCTTTGTCTAGAAGATGGTGGGGTTGACCTGCTATCTGAGAAAAGTCAAGCTGAGTAAAATACTCGCCCATTATGTCAGAAACAGTGGTATTAGTGTTTTCAGGAAATAAAATGTGGATGTCTGAAACAGACTCAGATCCAAGTTCTGCAAGGATCCTGTGAGAAGATAGTTTGTTTAATCTCCTCCTTAAGACCTTTTTGGGGTCAGGGATGAAATCGACCAAACCTTTTTTCCTTTATTTCTTGCACGCATGCTTCTTCCTTGTGCACTTTTCTTGGCCCTTTTCCTGGCCCCGACACCATCCCAACCAAAAAAGAAAAAGAAGCGCATTGTGACTATAACTCAGGAGATCAATGAGGAGTAGGAAAAGGAGCAACAACAACATCTAGAATGGTAGGAACCAATAAGGGGTGGGTCACCAGACCACACCCAATCGCCTAAGGGGGAAAGGGTAAAAGACCAACTCTTTTTTGCAAAGGAAGGGGTGTCCAAGCAAGAAATACCACTCCAAAGGATTATCAGTACCATTGATTTCAACCTAGACTCATAACATGTACTTCACAGTGGATTTTGGAAAACAACTATACAAGCTAAGAAACAAATTGTAGTTGTATATCTCAAGCCTAAAGGGCTATACAAGGGAAGTTGAGGATATCGCATGAAGATATGCACTTGGTATTGAGAAACACATCACACAACTGATAGAAAAGAGGGTGTTGAGAATAGACCCTCAAGTGGTTACAATCAAGGAAGTAAAGGCATCATCGTCAATAGCATTTAGTTGTATAGGATTTTAGTTCAACTCGTCGGAGGTTCCAATTGAATAACTTCATGACTACATGCTCGCACAGACTCAGGAAATGTGTGTGCGACACTTGGAGCTAAGAAAAGCATACAATGACATACTTGAGAAGTATGCCATGGAAATTGCTACGCACACATACTTGGCAGTTGTAGTGGAGGACCTTGATCTGACCACATGGGAGGAAGCATAAGATATAGTAGTACGAAAACAAACCGACCAACGATGCGAAGAGATCAAGATGTTGATACAAGGATTGTGTGTACAAAACATGATATTGAAAGAACAACTGGAGACAAAGGAGACACTAGAGGAAGCCGAGCTAAATAAGTAATTTGTGCAAGATGACAAGACATTTGGAAAATAAAAGGCACAACTCCAACAAATGATGAAACTGGTCAACACTAGATTTCAGCTATGGACACATCTGCAAGAACCACTAGAGGTTAGGAAGAAGGAGGACTACATCAAGACATTGGAAGATCAAGTAAGAACGAAGAAGTAGTCAATGACAAAGATTCTTATGGCTGTGTGGATGGATTCCAGGAAGGAGATCTTGGCATTGACCAAGTAGATAACTACAAAAATCATGATATTTCAAGAACGGGCCATAGCACAGTACTAGAAAATTACTAACGTTAATGAAAAGTCAAAGAGGGATGTTGAATTAGGGGAGTCGAAGAAACCCCAACGATAACCTGCAACATTGGATAAAACCACCAGTTCAACAGTGATTTTGAATGTATAATAGAGGTCGTGGCCCGTGGGTCAGTTGGATGCAAATATATTGGACCTCATTGCACAAATTACTGCATTTTTTCCTTTAGTCCAGCAGGTCATTTTCAAGGAATGAATATTTTCACAAGCACGAACCAAGCATAGAGTCGAGGGTTACTGGAACCCAAGTTTTGAGGAAGAAGATTGGGCACCAGGGAACATAGATGGCAGCAAGAGGTGCATTGAGGAGACCAACACATGAGATCCCCATGATGCATGTCAACGAAGATCCATGCATGGCATCATACGTCAATGACAATCCATGTGTGGCATCTTTGCATGCTTCTAATCCCACACGTGGAATAACAACCAAAAGGGATCTTGAGCATATTTATGGGCATGCTTTTAAATGGGTTGTGTTCGGAGGAGAATAGATCTTGTAGAATGCAATAGGGTATGTAACTATAATGTGTTTTGTTCTGTATGGTGTAAGTTGGTGAGATGAAAGCGAGTCTGGATGGTATTCCATGGTATGGTTGTAAGTAATTTTGAGTCCACCAAGTATTAATATGAAGCTAATTTTGTTATATATTAAGTAGTGTATTTCTAGGTATGTTTATGTTTATATTTATATTTATGAAAGAATGTCATTCTTTTTAAAAAGAATGAATGCTAAGTGGTTCATGGTGGGGGATGCCTAGATAAGTTAATGTATGAATAAGCACATGGAGAACACCACCTCGTCATTGTCTGTGCAACCTTGCGATGGTATTTGAAATTCCTACGTGTGTCTTGAGTGAGATCTTATCATGCTTGCAGGGTATTGAAAATGCCAACGCTTATAGGGTGTTTTGTTGGTGACGCGTATTGAACCCTTAGTTCGATCTAACCATAGCCAACAATCCACAAAGTCATTAAGGGATTAGAGTATATTGTGATTCTATAAATAAGGACGTAATCCTCCTTATGAATGTGTGGAGAAGAAGTTGAGCTTAGCTCATAAGGAGGTATCTTCCTCGAAAAAAACATTATTGATTCATCTCATCAAAATATCATTTCCATAATTTAATAAAGATGAAACTTATTGAATATCCCTTATGTTTTTTTCTTGGCAAGAAAATACTCAGTTTTCTATTAAGATTAAAAAATTGATTTACATAGGTCCAATACTAGATCTTTCATATGGCCATGTTGGAATAAAACATAGATACATCGTGAGACGTAATCAACTGTAAATAAAACAGTTCCAACTAATATTCCATAAATTGACAAAATGCTATGAAAGCAGCGTAAACTAGTTGTAACGTTGACGAAGGATCATATGTCCATGAGAGTGATAATAAAAATATGCCAAGATTAGGATCTTAAGAAGATTTCTTGAGCAATCTCCACCATCTCCATCTCCTAGTATTCCCATCTGTGCCATATACCATCCTCCTGTGAAAGGCCTCTGTTTGATAAAAGATCAGCCTCATGATTTTTCTTCCTATATATATGTTGAAAGGACACAAGATGAAAGAACACAACATCCTAACAATGGCATCGCAATTAGGAGAAAGGAGAAGATTAATGGATCGAGATTGATTCTTGAAGTAATAAAAAACCAACTTTGATCCCGAATATGTTGAATTTGGATTTGAACAACCATAGAGATGCAAAGTTGAAGGGAAATAAATTCTGTTATATTGTTTGATACATTTCCTAGACTAGCAACAAAGTGAAGTAATGAAACTCCAAGATATGAAGAGATCTCCCAGCCCTTCCATTAGAAGGACGATGTTATACAACACGATAAAAAAAAATCCCTGGGATGGAGAGGTCAATACATGGATTCTTAACCGTACGAATGGAATGATCCATGGATAAGAGAAGAGCTTTAAAGTTGCATACCCTTTGGTGGCACAAATGAGAGGAGATGTAGACTTATTCTAAAAAATAGATCGATTCATGGCTGACCAAATCTTATAGAGGATGGGAGCAAGGAGGGATTTGATGGATCTGTTGATGGGATTAAGGCTCCTAGCAAAGAAGGCATCAAGAATATTTGTTCCTTTCCATGTCAAAAGGGTACCAGATATATATCGAAGTTGATCCCAGACTTGAGAAAATAAACTATAGTGCAAAAATAAGTAATCAATGCTTTTGGACGAGACACAACATAGTGGACATCTTCCAAGACCTTCGCATATTTTATGCATAAGGAAATACCATACAAGAATGCCCTTAGAAAATACCATCCAAAGAAAAATCTTGCGCTTCAAAGGACAATTATGCTTCCAAATAGTCAAGTGCCACCAGAGGAGTCCATGAGGTACTTCAAGAGATCTCACTACTAAATATCCATGTCTTTGGGCGTAAACTCCACCTTCAGAATTTTGAGACCATAGAAGCTCATCATGCTAGCCCGAGAAATGAATAAAGGAAGCTTTCAACGCTTGCATGTATTTATCCCATGCAAGACAAAAATCATGGTCAAGAATGTCGAAATGCTCCAGTGATAACCACTTTGGTGAGAGAGGGGTGTTGTTCACATAATCATGTACTTGGGCAAGATAGATATATCCCAGGTCCCTGAGATACTCTACTAGAGCTAGAGAAAGCGAGTGTTTCCGTGTTCCGTCTATCCATGGATCTTGTCCAATCCTAATGCCCTTGCCATCATGAGCTCTCCATTCTAACCAATCACATATAAAGTCAAATATTAATATCCTTTATATTATTTATCATTACTAATATATCATGTATAATTTAAATTGCAAAATAAGTTTATACTCCAGCCAATAATACTAAATCTTAAATCTTCAACAACCATCATTAATGCAAAAGCCAAAATACTAAATATGGAATCTTCAACTCCCATCCAAAACGTCTTTGGGTATTGCAAATTAATGCAAATACCATGGTGGATATTTTAAAAGTACCTTTATGTCTCTCTATATATCCTTTAACATTACCTTTATATCTCTATATATATCCTTTAAAAGTACCTTTATGTCTTTATATATATCCTTTAAAAGGACCTTAACGTTTCTATTGAATGATTCGGTGGTTTAAGGGTGGATAGGTAGCGTGATTTTCGTTAGCCCTACTAAGGTACAAATCCCTAAAGAAACACTTGCTTGTAGTTTTAAAAGGACTTTTATGTCTCTAAGGACTAATTTATGTGTCTCTTGAATGAATGAGTTGGTGGCTTAATTGTAGGTAGTGTTGCCGCCTTTCACACACATGGGTCACGTGGCAGAAATCTTCAAGCCACTTAGTGTGTCCTTGGGGGCAAGTCTCGAGTCAAGGTTGTCACCTTGTTCTTGACTCCTCTGTTTAGGCTCGACTCCTCCAAGCGGGGTGGACCCTATTAAGTTACCAAGGCTAAATTACTTAGTACGATGATGTTAAACTGAATGAGTTACTTAGGAGTTTGAAATTTAACCATAAACAACCATAGATGACAAGATACAAAATGAGCGCACGAAAGCACAATGCTGAGACACAATATATATATATATATATATATATATATATATATATATATATAGCAAGAAAATAACCAATGCCTTAAAATGGAGTCAAAAGAAAATCAATGTACTTGCATATGCTTGGAGTGAATGTTTTGCAATTATCTCTTGGTACGTTTTAAGTTAATGTGAAATATGAGTTGATTAAAATTAGGCGAAGGGGTGGACTCCAGATATACCCGAGAGTACTTAGAGTATGTCCAAAACTAAACCTTCACGGCTACCTGCAAGGACTATGTGGGCTGAATGGAGTCTCTAGGGCTATTGTTCATAACGCACCTATTAGGGTGTGACAGAGATCGTCGTCCCGAGGTCACTTTTCAGAAGTTCCCGCTTCCTTTGGGTATTTTGCCACCGTAATGGTTTGATCTAGGTGTTGGATTTTCACTTGATGGTTTGTCAATTTGGGAGAGTGAATCTTAATTATACTAGTCACTCAAGTGCTTTTGATACAGCTTTACTGATCGGACGAACCGCAGCCAAGTGCAGATCATACACACCGGAGTCTTGTCAATTTTAGTAAATTTTTAGATGGATGTTCTTGTTAAAAAGAAAACTCCTTAGGAACTTCTTTCGGTCCAAGTGGACCTCAATTGGGGAATCAAGGAGGGGTTGATTTTATTATGGTTACTGAAACAAATGATGATAGCAAATGAAACATAAAAATATAAGCAAACCACAATTTTCTAATTAGACTACCACGAACCTTTCTTCACCTTTCGGCTCAAAAGGAGGCTCGTGGGGTAAGTATTAAAGTTACTTTGAAACCAATAGAAATGGAATATGGAATTGATTTTAAATCAAAGTATACTACCCTACAGATTAGTACTATGCTAGATTGAAAAAAGATGAACGAAAAGCAAAAATGACACAAATGCAAATCCCCCCAGGGGGGATGGGGAATGGGATCGAAAGAGCCTATTCAGAATTATTTTTATTATCAGCTGTTACAATATCAGCAAATTGATATGACTCCTCTTGATTCTTATACAGAATGAAACCAAGAGCTTACAAAGTGCAAAAATAAAAGACTTCAGTAAAAAAGGGAGACCCCTGGGGGGATTCAAAAGGCCCAAAAGTCACTTTCGAACAGCAGCTCCTCCTCTTTTCTGTTATACTTGATAAAAACCAGCAAGATTATTAGACTAAAATATTCCCAAAAGCACTCTGAAAGTACCTTTGGGTCAACTTACTTTTAACCAAAAAAAGCTAAGTTAAAATTAGTTAAAAAAAGGGTAAAAAGGGAACCAAGGAAAGCAAGCTTTCCTTGGGATCTTGGCTTGCCTTTTAGGCAGCCAATATGATGTGCAGTGATTGCTAGATTTATCTTTTATAACAGAAAACATAAATCTAATGCATGCAAGCTACAAATTCTCTTTAAAATTCCATGCAAAAAGGACGATTTCCCTGAAGCTAGATCTAGAATGCTTATGAAACCTTTTAAGAACAAGATATAAATTATGGGCTTTGAGGAGATAGATCTTTGTTAAATTTACTTGAAGATAATAGATCTAAACAATATCAAAGTTGTGAACAAAGTAACCAGGTAAAAAAAGATTGATTTTGAAGGAGGAAAAGGAGAAGAGAAGTGCTTGTTGCTGAAGCAGATCTGCAATGGAAACTTGTTAGTGGAATACAAAGGGGCAATGTCTTCACAAAGCTTTTGGATGTACAATGGAGTCAAACTAGATCCACAGCTCGTCCAATCCTTGCTACCTAAAAGCTAAACACACAATCCTGCACGAAACCTCATGAGATCTGGATATATATATGAGAAAGAGACAAGAATTACATGCAAATAAACTTATTAAACATGTATAATCTAGATATTCTAACATATATTCTATGAGATATAAGAAAAACAAGTAACCTTACTTGCCCAACTATACTCCTATTGATTTAGCTGAATCGTTCAAGCCAGACAGGGTCTAGATGCAGAAATTGAGAGAAGAGCCGGCAACATCAATAGCCGTAAGACAATGCTTAATCCACTCATATGAGAGCATTACACCATTTGGCCTCCAAAGCGTCTTTATTTCAACAATTAAAAGATTACAACAACATTACAATAGCAAGCCCTTCAATCCAACTCTAACTAGCTTGGAGGAGGAGGCTTATGCTTGGATATATACAAAAACCAGGAGATCCAGCCTAGGGGGGCGCAAATCCCAAGGAGATAGACCACTGTAGCTGAAGGAGAGTCCATCAATGCCTGATCTGTGTCTAGCCGAGCCAGATCTGAGTCTCACTAAGTGCAACTATCAATCAAGGGGCTGCCATGACTGACACCTTAACCTGTTGACTAAAGCATCCACCAAAACTCATCAAGATGAGCCAAAACGTGTGGAGGAGAGGAGGGCGAAATTCCCCATAAAGGATGCTGAAGATCAACTCTCGATCTGATTTGATCACCTCCTTCATTCAAGGATTTGTCAGATCCAGTCAATCTAGTTCAGATCTGACTGATTTCAATCAAATTGGTTGAGAATCCACAGATCTATGATTCTGGATTTGCTCCATTATTCATCAATTTATTAATTAAAATAATCAATAATTGATTTTTGGGGCTTTCTGACCTGAGTGATGGAAAATCACTCAAAACTAGGAAATAGTGGGTCCATGGGTTTACATGGTGCTCTTAGCTTGAAAATGAGCACCTACATGACTGAAACTGATTATTCGGCCCACTTTTATTACAAAATCAATTTTTCCAATTAAACTATTAAAAAATAGCCTAAGTTTTGGAAAAATTAAATTTTAATAAAACACATTGAAAAAAAAAGGTTGAAAAAACCTAGGGGGACTTAGACATGTTCATATGACCTAGCATGTTTATAAATTGACACATAGACTCTAATAACCTCAATAGGCCTAAATGCCAAGCCGACCACCCCAACTTTGGAGGTATGGAGTGAAAAAATCAGAAATAATGAGTCGTTTATTCAACAACCAATAATAACCAAGGGAAAAAAAAACCTGGGCTGATCGGATTGACAAATAAAGTCTAAGAGGCCGAGTCTTTTACAGACACTATCATGCTAGAACATTTATTACAACTTGCCGAAGGGGGTATGAACATGTGATATAGTACAACAAGCACTTCCCAGAAGCACTTCCGAAAATCTTCTGAAGTTCAAACAAAAAATATTTGTCTGGTTCACCAGGCTCACTTGATAAAAAACCACTAAGTACAACTTAGGTGGTAACATTCTAGCTCCAGCTACGGGACGTGTGCTCGATTTGGTCATAGGGCAAGGAGAGGATATGGGAACACCAGAATCTATAGTTTATACACCCTGTAAAAACATCTCAACTTGACAAGAAAACCTCAGTAACATAAGCTTTACATAAAAAACCAAATGAACCATTAAGCTGATTCTTTTAAACAAAATAAATGTACCTAACTAATGAAAAAAATGTTTGATTATAGCTAAGTACAAAAAAGAATACTGAAAGTAAATGCTCTTTTTCAAGGAGCTTATTTTCCTACTCTGAGCATGATATAAAAATGGTTAAGTGTAATCAGAAATCCAATGTAACCACCTAATCATTTTATTAACATAAAAAAATTTCCTTGTCTTTGGTTACCAACCAAAGTAAGGATACTTTATTTAGAAAATGCAAACCTGTGTGATGATCCGGAAGGGGCGGGATGGATGGGAAATCATAGGCATGAATAATGTCGTCAAACTTCCTCCCAAACTGGTAAGTGCTTGCGCAGGCTGCTTCTATCCATGACTGGACAGAGTTGATGTACAAATCGGAATGACGAGGTAGATTGACTACACCATCATACTGATCATCAAGGCTTACCGGATGATAATTCACTGTATAATCCCCAAGCGGCTCCAAATCATGAGGAAACTCTATATGTGAAGATGATAGTTGAGACTGATATTCTACTAACTGCATCACATCTATCTTTTCACAACACTGCTTCTCCATGTCTTCATTATTGATACCTTTGTGTGGCTTTGCATGATATGACTCTGAATGATCATATAAGAGTTTTGAATGCTGCTTTTCCATACTAGGATTTTCCAAGGTCTCCAGATCCATGATTCCCTCTATGGAAGTATAGTAGATTAGACTTCCACAAATTTCTAAATAGACACTCCCCTTGCTGGATATAGCATAGATAGGATTTTTAATAAGATATCCACAAAAATCCCAATAGTCATCACCATCATCTATGTTAGATGTGATGGATTCCCCATTGCTGATATCAGGTTCCGATATCGAGTTCTCTTTGTCTTCATTACTGATACTAAGATATGTCTCAGACTGATCATGTGGATAAACTGCATGCTCCTTTTTCATATCAAAGTTTCCCAAGGCCACATGGTCCATGCTCTCTCCTTTAGATATGCCATAGACAAAAAAATCAACAAAACCATCAAAAGTTTCTGGTTCATTATTTTCCTCTTTATTCATGTCATAGACTGGATTTTCCATGAATGTCCAGGACTCCTCATCAACATCTTTGTCGGGGATAAGGGAGTCTTCGTCACTTGTATCATGCTCCAAGCTATACTTGTCCTCATTTTCATACTCATCTTCTTCAGAGAAAAGGTCACAAGGTAGTAAACCTTCCAGACTGTCATCATTATATGGAGAACACATAGGAGTCCCATCATGTATATTACAGTTTTCATCATAAGTTTCACTATAACATTATGCAATGGTTTCATCCTCAGGCTTGTACTGTTTAGATGGTGACAAAGGGTAGGTCTGGCCTACCATGTATATATGATCAGGCTTTCTTGAAGTTGTTTCCTGATTACTGACCTCGAGAAGTCCATGTTCCATGACTTGATTTGCAACATAACAAGTGCTTTCTTGGTGGAATTGTTCACAGGGTCTACACCATGGAATTACTTCTTCTACCATGTTAGTTGAGTCTAACTAATTTGAAATCTCAGGCTCTTGCTGAGGAAACTTCTTTTGATACATCTGATTCTTCCTAGGCTGAAAGTTCCTAGGTCTATTATTTCTTTCCATTGTGATTATTCTATTGTGCATAAGATTCAATTGTGCAAACTGATTTTCCATAAGTTGGTTTTGACTAGTAACCAAGTCTTTTATCATGTCTGTTACCTTTTCCATGGGATCTTTAGAGGCTCCCTTTTCTTCTGATTCAAAGACCTTTCCCTTTTCTTCGTTGTATGAAGTGTTTCCCCTAGTGTAACCTGGAATGTTGGATTTGCCTGAAGACTGCATATTCTTTTCTATTTTCTCGGCCAATTCCTAAGCAGTTTTTAGATTGGTCAGTTCCTTGTCTCTTAATTGGTACCTCAAATCACCAGTGAAAGTTTCAAAGTAAGATATGAGGATGGAGGCATCCTTTGGATTGATTTCTTTAGGGATGTCTGCAACCACACGCCTGAACTTAGTGCTAAATTCATCCATGGTTTCATTCTCCATCTTCTTAATGTTATGAAGGGCAGCAAGCAGATGTCTTGGTTCTTTCTTTTCTCCCCATTTCTTCTTAAAACCCTCTAGGAATTCACTAAGAGTTTTATATGAATCATCATCTAGGTCGAGGTACCATTCTTCAGCATCATCTTCTAAGGATAAAACAAAGAGCTTCATTTTGACATCATCATGGTCATGGGCAGCATCATTACAATAAATGACCAGGTGCTTTTCAAACTTTCGAAGGTGAGACTTGGCAGTGATGGCATTATTACCCTGAAATATGGGGAGCTTCTTGATAGCATCTTTTGGAATGGCATGGGGAGCACCTTCTATCTGAGAAAAGTCAAGGGGTTTGAACAATTCTGTCATTTCTTGAGATTGGTGAACATGACTCTCTACAAACAAGTGATGGATATCTGAGAGGGATTGGTCTCCTAAATTTTCAAGGTTTCTACGAGAAGTCTGCCTATTCAATCTTTCCCTAATAAACCTTTCGGGATCAGGGAGAGGATTGAATAATTGTCGGCGGTTTCTTCGGGTAGAAATTCTTGAAGGGATGTTAGATAGTGGAGTTGCGAGATGGATCGAGTTTTAATTTTTATGTTTTTTAAAGACTAGATCAATCATTTTTTTTTTATCTTTTTAGTTGTTTAGAAAAAAGTTAAGCTAAGTTGTACTCGGGAATAAAAAGATTTATCCTCGGCAACGGCACCAAAAAGTGTTGCCGCCTTTCACACACCTGGGTCACGTGGCAGAAATCTTCAAGCCACTTGATGTATCCTTGGGGGCAAGTCTCAAGTCAAGGCTGTCACCTTGTTCTTGACTCCTCCATTTAGGCTCAACTCCTAACGAAACCAACGGGGGTAGACCCTATTAAGTTACTAAGGCTAAATTACTTAGTACGGTGATGTTAAACTGAATGAGTTACTTAGGAGTTTGAAATTTAACCATAAACAACCAT
>LPNX010199392.1:38063-101573 GCA_001517045.1 Pseudotsuga menziesii | reverse complement strand
CGACGATCCTTTGACCGATTCAGTTCGAAACCTCATCTCCCAGTTTGATGCCAGTGGTGCTCGCCGTCCAGAAGAACTAGATCAAATTGAACAAGCCATAAACGGATCTCAAAGAATTTTAACCAGAGCTTATTCAAGTATTACTGGACGCCAGCCTACTGAGCTACCTCTCCCTCAGGTTACCCGTCCTCGCACCCGTAATTCTGTACCTGTTGTGGGAGAACAACAGTTGCCTTTATGTCCCATCCTGGATCTTCAGGTGCAACAATCCCTGATAGAAGTAAATCAGCCTTCCTCGTCGGTAGGACCACATTTGTCAGGAGGATCTGGGCAACCACCATCGCCGCCTCATTCTCCTCCCCATACTCCACCAACATCACCATCACCACCGTCGACTCCTAGGAACATGGCAGCTGCCAATCCGCCTAACCCTATGCCTTGGATGGCCCAGGATGCTGTTGTTGTTCCTGGTGTTCAGCATCCTTTGCCTAAACACCTTGAGAAACTTCTGCCTAAGTTCAACCCTGAGTCGAAAGAGCCAGCTGAAGATCACGTCAAGAAGTTTATGCTGGCAGTCCGGCTTCTAGATGTTGAACACGAAGATGTCGTATGTCGACTGTTCCCTTACATGTTTGAAGGAAAGGCTTCAACATGGTATTTTTCCTTGACAGCTGGGTCCATCACCAGCTGGAACGAATTTTATATCGCATTTATAAACAAGTTTGGAGATGACAAGTCTCCGGCAGTATTAGTGTCAGAACTATCTAAAATTCGCATAGAACCTAAAGAAAAGGTTAAAGATTTTAACCAACGCTTTTTGACCTTAAGGAATAGAATTCCCGCTACTTCAAGGCCCACTGAGGATGTAACGATTGAATTTTACACTTCATCCTTACCTGGAAAAATAGCCATGTTCGTCCGGCAAAAGGCCAAACTTACTCTAGCTGAAAATTTCGAAGAAGCAATTAAGGTTGAGAAGGATGTGTTTGCCACAAAGGCAAATTCCGGAGTAGATACCGATTCTGCGTCTTCTTCTCGTAAGAAGATTGACAGTCCTGCCAAAACTACAACTGGTTCTAACAAAAGAAGTCAAGATGCTTTAGATTTGGATAGTCTCCAACGAGTTATCAATAAACTTTCTAATGAGATCATTGATTTAAAAAAAGGCACTTCTGATAATACCCCAAATAAAGAATTACCCAGACAGTTATTTAGAAGACCTTTTCAAAATCCAGCTGTAAAACAAAATTCACCCTCTGAAGCCAATAACATTGAGGAAATTAACAGTTTTCTCAAAGCAATAGTTTCAGATCTGGAAACAACTACTGAAACTGAAACTCAGTCTTCAGGACAAAGTTCTCAAGATAAACAAGACACCAATGATAACAATGATAATAAACCACCCAATGTCATCAGTCATTTCTGGGACACCTCAGAATTAACTGATGATGAGGAGGTGGCTGTTGTCAATGTGAATCAGCATCAGCATAACACCAGAAGTGAAAAAGATCAGCCTTCAACTGAACCTGCCACAACTGTTCCAGATAATAGTTCAGCTGCTAATAACAAAGATCAGCCTGCGATTAGTAAATCTGCACCTTCCCTTGAGTTAGAATATGATTTGATTGAAGACTTAAAGAAGAGCAGGGCTAATATTTCTCTATATGAACTCATAAAAATACCTATAATTCGTGAGAAAATGGTGCAAGGGGTTTCCCCAAGTAAAAATGGTAAGACTTCTTCCAATCAGAATAGTGCTGTTACCAATAAAGATAATTCGCAAAAGTCTTCAGTCAATGCATCATCAATAGGAAAAAAATCTGATTCTTCCACTCCACCTTTTTTACTTTCGTTTGAAATATTTAATCGCAAAGTACATAACTGTATGATTGACTCAGGGGCATCCAAAAATGTAATGCCTTACTCGGTGTGTAAAATTCTTAATGCTGTCCCTCAGCCTTGCGATACTAGTATTGTACAGCTGGATCATTCAAACGTAAAGGTAATAGGCAAATTGAAGGAGGTGCTAATAAGGTTAGCTTCCAATCCCGAAGTACATTTTGTTATCGATATTATTGTTGCTGATATACCAGAAGCGTATGGTTTATTTCTTAGCAGGGATTGGTCACAGAAACTCGATGGATATTTCGCGACAGACTGGTCACACTTATGGATACCTCATAAGGGTCATCCAAACAAAATCAGAATCGATAGAGAACGGTATATGAAGCATACTGTCACAGAAATTGATGACTCAAATGAACCAGTCCTGTTTGCTGATACCATATTGGGTAACTATATGGCTGACTCATATTTTGGAAATTTAGAGGCTGAAATTTTAGAAATTCCTGATTTAAATCAGCAGTCTGAAATCTGTCATTTTACACAAGTTCAAGCTGAAATTTCAGTCCCGGATACACCACATTTAGATCTCAATGACAGGTTGTGGTCTCTTTACTTTGACGGCTCCAAGTCAAAAGAAGGAGCTGGTGCAGGATGTTTACTGATTGACCCTTGTGGAAAAAGGTATTTCATTGCTTGCAGATTAGAGTTTGACTGCACAAATAATATCGCTGAGTATGAAGCCCTCGTTCAAGGGCTGAAGAAAGCAATTGATTTGGGAGCCAAAGCCTTGATAGTCTTAGGAGATTCTGAAATTATTGTTCGTCAGGTACGTAATACCATACACTGCATAGATGGACACTTGAGAAACTATCAAACTGAGGTATGGAATTTACTGTTAGCATTTGAAGCATTTAATATAAGTTCCATTCCCCGCTATTTAAATCAAGAATCTGATCTCTTGGCTAATGTTGCCTCGAGATTGATTCCATCTGAAGGAATTCTTACTGATGCATTCTCGTTTGAATTACTGTTCAGGCCTTCTATTCCTGACAACATTGCAAATTGGAGAGTCTTTAATGACGACCAGCAATTGATTGACTTTCTGACTCTTAAGGATACCTTCAAGGATGCAGTCTGTGACGAAATGACTCACGATGAGGATCTGCATAATTTTATGGTAATCCCTAAGCCTTGTTCGATTCAAGAGTCTCTCGATCAGGTTAGTGCTCTTCCCAGGTCAGTAATCAAGCTTGAGAAATTCTATGACTTAAAGGACAAATTCAAAGCTGCAAAGAATAGTAAAACTAATAGCTCCATCATGCAATCTGATATTGTTAATCTAGGAACTGAGCAAAACCCCCAATGTGTAAATTTGGGCAGCACATGTATTGCTCAAGAACGAACAGCCTTTATTAAACTCTTTAAGGAATTCAAAGACATATTCACATGGACCTATGATGACTTGAAAACATTTGACCCTAATATCATGCAACATGTCATTTCTATGAAACCGGAGGCTAATCCTTTTCAACAAAAATTGAGGAAGATGCATCCCAGCCTAGAACCAGCTGTCAAAAAGGAGCTAAATAAACTCCTTGCCGCTAGGATAATTTTCCCTGTTCGGCATGCCCAATGGGTAGCAAATCTTGTACCCGTAAGGAAGAAAAACGGCGACATTAGATTGTGTGTCGACTTCCGAAACCTGAACAAGGTTTCTGATAAGGACAATTATCCTGTTCCTACAATGGAGAAAATCCTGCAACAGGTCTCTGGATCTGAAATGTTTTCTCTATTAGATGGCTTTTCAGGATACAACCAAGTGTTGGTATCCAAAGCTGACCAATTGAAAACAACTTTTAGGACACCTTGGGGAACCTATGCTTATAGAAAGATGCCTTTTGGTCTCATAAATGCTGGTGCAACATTCCAGAGAGCGATGGATATCGCTTTCAGAGGTCTGATTGGTAATTTTGTTGTAATTTATCTTGATGATGTTACGGTTTTTTCTAAAAATAGGACTGATCATATAACTCACCTCAGGCGAGTGTTCGAGCGTTGCAGGAAGTACGGGATTTCGCTAAACCCTAAGAAATCTATCTTTTCAGTCACTGAAGGTAAGTTGCTGGGTTTTGTTGTGTCTAAACAAGGCATTAATATTGACCCAGAACGTACTCATGCTATATCTCAGATTTTGATGCCTCACTCGAAAAAGTCCATGCAGTCCTTTCTTGGAAAAATAAATTTTGTTTCTAGATTCATCCCTGGATATACGGAAATTGTTAGGCCATTACAGAAGATGATTAGGAAAGATGCTGAGTTTAAATGGAACGCTGATGAAAAGCAATCTTTTCATGACATTTTAAATGCTATCGTTGAAGCCCCCACTCTCACTAGCCCAGATTTTTCCAAACCATTTATTTTATATACTTTCGCTTCTGATTTGTTGTATGCTGCTGTTCTGACACAGAAAAACCAGGAAAATAACGAGGCTCCTATCTCTTTTACGAGTTATGGTCTTAACGGTGCAGAACTGAATTACCCAGAATTGGACAAGAAATCTTTTGCGGTTTTCAAATTTGTGAAACATTTCAGGCCTTACTTACTGAAGTCCCACACCAAGGTAGTTGTACCATATTCTGCAGTAAGAAATATTTTGGTGCAGAAGGATCTTGGTGAAAAACGAGCACATTGGGTCACCGCACTTCAGGAATACGACCTGGAATTAAAACCATTAAATATTGTTAGGGGACAAGGTCTATGTAAGTTAGCAGCTGGCTCTGCAGACAGTGCTGAATCAGATCTGCATTTCTTCAGCAACCCTTCCTTATTTGAAAGGGAAGTTTTTCTGAACTCTACCCCTCCTGATTCTTGGTATGAGGATATTAAATTCTTCTTATTACATGGGACTGCTCCTGAACATTTAGACCCACGTCATAAGAGGGCTTTAAGATTGAAATATGCACCTTATCAGCTCATTGACAATATCTTGTTCAGAAAGAATTTTGAAGGAGTATTCCTTCGTTGTCTAGAAAAGGATGAGGCTGATAACGTGTTATCTCAATTGCATGCAGGTCTAGCAGGAGGACATTTCAGCGGTGAAACGACGGCCCATAAGATACTTAAAGCTAGGTACTACTGGCCCACATTATTCAAAGATGCATATGCTTTCGCTAGAAAGTGCCAGGACTGTCAAAGGACAGGAGGCAGACTGAAAAGGGCAGCATTACCCCTCCAGCCAGTTATCATTGAAGTCCCATTTCAGCAATGGGGTCTGGATATTGTTGGCCCAATTACTCCAGCCTCTTCACAGCAGCATAAATATATTCTTACAGCCACGGATTACTTCACTCGATGGGTTGAAGCCATCCTATTACGAATAGTCAATTCAGATCAGGTGATAGCTTTCCTTGATTCCTATATCATCACTAGATTCGGCCTGCCTGAGTCTTTGATATTTGATAATGCTACTTATTTTTATTCTGTTAAGTTGACTGAGTATGCATTAGAAAAAGGGATAAAATTAAATTATTCTGCTAACTATTACCCCAAAGGTAATGGGCTAGCAGAATCGTCTAATAAAAATCTGATTAAGATTCTGAAACGTACTGTGGCTAACCATCACAGAGATTGGCATACTGCTCTGTCAAGCGCTTTGTGGGCTGACAGGGTAACCCCCAAAGCCGCTATTGGAAATTCTCCATTTTTCCTAGTATATGGCAAGGAAGCCATTCTACCGCCTCACTTGTTCCTGCCTTCGTTACAACTTGCCCAGTCAGTACAAGAAGTACCATGCTCATCTATGGAGCATCGAATTAACACCTTGCAGAAGTTAGAAGAGGATAGGGAAATGGCTAGAAAAAAGTTTGAAAAACATCAGCAGACTGTGAAGCGTTGGTTTGACCTCAGAAAATCAGTAATTCGAGTTCTGGAAGTAGGTGATTTAGTTTTGAGATGGGATAAGGAACACGAAGATAAGGGAAAACATACAAAGTTTCAGCGTTTGTGGCTAGGACCATTCATTATTACAGAAAAGATTGGTCCCAGCACTTTTAGGCTGCAAACATTGGAAGGTGAGATTGATGACCTTCCAGTAAATGGTCACCTAATCAAAAGATACTTCTGTTGATCCTCCTCAAGGGATCATCCTGTATATATCACTGGTGGGGTGTGCTTGTTTGAATGATTTTATTTTGCTCTTGGTCTGTGTGTCTTTTCCTTTTTATTTGCTGTTTGTTTTTGTGATCTAAACCTGATACATTCACCAAACCCCAAAACTGATGACTGAATTCAATTTCTGAAATTTACCTGAAAATCATGCACAAAGGCATTATTTTTCTGAAAATTGTCATTCTGTTTTACTTCCCACACAGAGAAGGGAATTCCACTGTCCTGGATATTACCAGCAATTTTTAACACATGTTAATTCCGTATATCAGTTTCTGCAAAATTCTGTCTAAGGAGATTAAAGCAGTGTTTGGTAAAGTCATCTATTAAATCTCTTATGCCATCCCTTCTCGTAAAGAGGAGCAGACTCACCTCCCTACCTGCTAAGATAATCTCTTTTGGGATTAACTTTAATTACGTTCTGGGTAAAGATAGACTTGAATATCCGAAAAGATGTCTGAAGGACAGAAGGTCTCATGATGAGCCGGTCTGTTCAGGATCATAAGTTTACATCCAATAGCTCTGTCGTCTCTAGTTACCAAACCTGGGAAATGACCCTTAGACATAAAACTCTGAGGGGTGAAAGGTCTCATCACGAGCTGGTTCATTTTACTGTCATGTAGGCTGGTGACTGACATGATTACTATCAGGTTATCAAGCTTGAATCATGGCCTTCATGACTAATGAAACAAATAAAAGAGAAAACATAAAATAATGGTAACGGTTTATATTGCCCAGAATTGTAAACTTTTCACTAGCAGGTTGGATACTGGCAGTTTGTGGGTTTTAAAGTAACCCTGTCGAGGCTATGGACGCCTGCTGGCAGCAGGGCTATGCTTGTGGTATTGTGATTTTATCTTTTAAGACTGAATCATTCACTGTTCTACTCTTCCGGACTGAGTTTTGTTAGAAATCTGATGTTTGTCAAACAAATAACTGAAACTGTAATCCGCTGGTAATGACTATGACTATGAAATTTTTGAATCTGGTTGAGATGTTAAAGCAGTGTTATCTATGCAATGACTTATGTTAAGGATTTAATTTCTTTGTTTGCATGATTTTAGGTAAATAAACAGAGATAACTGTTTCATCTAGCAAGTCGCCATCTGTTGTGCCCCTGCTCAACAGCCTTCTAAAATCATTATTTCATCGAACAAAATCCCATTTTGTTCGATGAAATGTTTAAATTTTAAAAGGGATAAATTCGGCTACTGAAAGGAGGATTTTTCCTTGGCTACTGATTTATTGAAGTCAACATTTTTTGAACAAACTTTGCAAGTTACATTGGATCAATGATATCAATATCTCTGAGTTACTGGTTTGGATGAATTGTAACTAGGGATGTTAATACATGAGTGTTCATGGTCTTTATGCTTGATGCTGTATATCCTAGTTGTGCAGGTTCTCTTAAACATTAACACCGTTTCTGGTGGATTTCATTGATAAGAAATATTACTAAGGTCGTGTATCATGATCTTTATGCAGAATCGGGTAATGGTGATCAAAGGTTTGTCGAACTCTATGGAAGCCTAGATACATGATTCGCATGCCATATCCTAAATTTTGTTAACCATTATTTGCATTGATATTAATTTGCATGTGATAATATGCAAAGGTCTAGTGTCGAGTTATATGATAATTCACCACCTTTGATGGATGAGTCGAACACATTATAAGGGGATGAACGTATTATGGTTTTATAGGGAATGATCTATGGCACGAGTCACACTCATCACGAATTCAGAGTGTTATTATGACACTTGTACTTACCCTGCTGTCCACGTCTCAGCTCTCGTACCTATTCCTTGTCGTGGCTGTTTACCAGTGGAGCACCTGTTATTACGTACACATCGAACTTTCCTGTCATTTAATTCAGGCTTGATTGAGATAACATTAGTCTTTCAGGGTTTCAACCGTCATTTGCGTTCAGCACTCCGAGTAGTGATGGCTCTGCTCATGCCGAACCCGCAGGGGTTTCGCTTGCAATTACACATGGCTTATCCTTTGCATTATTTAGTGCTGCTAAGTTTCTATCCCAAATGCTCACGACCTGGCTTTCTGTCTTTGGTCCAGTGGTGGCATGTATTCTGTGCATGGTTTCGCGTTTATAAACAATCAGTGATGGCCCCTGTCATGAGAGTCGAACCCTATGAATTAACCCTATTGAATTCGAACCCTGGGCTTTTGCAAAAGGTCAAAGATGTCGGGTGGCTGCCATTCCTTGAGAAGTTTTCTGATTCTAATCCAGAAGTCACCAGAGTGTTTTCTTTGTCCCTGGTAAACTATCAAGCAGAAGTTGGAGATTTGTGCTTTCGGGTTGATGAGAGGTCGATTGCAAGTGCAACAGGCCTGTCTCTGGATGGGCAGAAGTGGTTTAAGTATCAGAAAATGGAGATTATGGAATGGAGATCGTTGCTGAAGAACCCGACTCAAGAAATTTCTTTTCGGACAGGAGTTGCACGTAAGTATTTATTGAAAAATTGGCGCCCCGTGCTTGATTTAATTCACAGGTATTTAACCTGTGAAGGTCGGTTGTCCTCGGCCTATGTATACCACTTTCGTTTGATGGCTGCTTTCATAGGTTTTCCCATCAATCTCCCTTACTATCTTCTACACAGCTTGTTTAAAATGTCAAATGCCATAAAGAAGGGACCAAAACATGTAAGCCACAGTTTGTTTCAACACGGGCTAGTCCGTATGTTGATTGAGAATGAACTAATGAAGTCTGGTCGCTCATGGGATCAGTTCATAGAATCAAATGGTTTCTCAGAGTTTTGTCATTGTATGTTTGACAGTCCAGATGACTGTAGCAAACATAGGGTTTCAAGTTCGGCTCCTTTGAGCAAACCTACATTAAACCCTAGCCTTAAGAGTGCAAAACCCTCTCAAGCACCTCTGGGTAACCCAGAGACCGATTCCCATGCCTCCTTACAGCCTAGACGTATGAAGAAAATTTCAACCCTGTCACCCGTCACTCCATCAAACAATAGTGATAAAGTCAGAAACCGCCGGGGTAATTTACCCAGGTCCAAGTTGGGTAGAAGGCTGACCAGGAGTATGGTGAAAGCCAAGATGACTACAAACCCCGTAAACGATAAACTTCTAGTTGAAACGGTTGTAATCGATGATGAGGAAATTGCTGTCCCTTCACCTGTTAATGATGATGTGATTCATCATGATTTTGTTGCTGATCTAGCTGGGCAAAGTCACCCTGTGACTGCCGAAGATATCTCCGAAAATCTTTCTCTGTCTGTAGAGGTTCAGCCTGTTCGGCCTGATATTGATGTCACTCTTGATCGTGATAGTCCTTTAACAGTGGATAAGAAAGTTTAGGAAGTCCTAGTTGATTGTACGACTGATTCGGTTGTAAAAGAAAAGCATGTTAAAACGAATTCAGCTGTTTCTCGTGGAATTGGGGAAACTATTCACCATATGTTCATTAGTTGTCTATTAGACAAGGTTCACCGAATGGAAGATAAGATGAACGAAATAGTAGCGAGTCGAGACTTATTGAGAGCTGATAATGAGGGTTTAAAGGTAAAGGTTGATGAAAGTAATCAGCATCTTTCACGACTGAGGAATCATAAAAACAAACTCATAAGGCAGGTTCTTAAGTTGCAGGACAAAAATGAAAAAAGTGAGGAAAAATTGCGTGAGCTCAATGCTCAGATCGCCTTAATGCAATTTAAAGCTCCTTCACCAAGTCAACCTAGTAGAGTTAATATTCAGGTTTTCAACGCCCCAGTCAATCTGTAGTGTTTGGTGATATGTTATTTTGTTGATCAAGATCAGTTATTTGATTATTTCGAGTTTATTTGTTGATGATTTTATTTTATATTATTTCAATTATGTTTTAATTATAATTCTTGTGTGTTGTATCGCAGATAGTAACATGAATATCTCTTTTCCCGATTTTGAGGATTTTGGGTATATTGGAGATCCCTGTATTTCTGGAGACAAATCGATATTGGAAGGATTGTATTACAGGTGCCACTCTTTTGTTTTCGATCCCATGTGATGGATGGAATAGTTATGCGTTCGCTGAAAAAATGACATGTTCCACTTGTCGTTTTTTATTCGATATTAGTTAGGGATCACGATATGGATTATTAGCTTTTGATAATGTTATTTTGGGAAAACTCAAAATGTATTTAAAGGGCTGATAGTGAACATGAAAGGGGTCGATACTCTGGGGAAGCAAGAACAAAACTGCTGGTTCGTTCTATCTGTGCTTCTAGGCAGTTATCTGTCAGTTGTTACAACGTTTGAACTGGTGATGTTTTACACACATTTATAGTTTTAAAACTTTATATGTGGCTTATAATATCTTTCAGTTTTGATATTTTCTTTCCTATATTATGATGTTTGTTATAATTTCCTTGATGAATTGTGCGAATATAATTTATCAGGTATCGGCTTTTCCTGTTTTTAACTGTGTTGGTATGTCATGTTTTGTAGTTAATAATTGATATTATTGATACATAATGTGTAATGATGCTTGTATGAATTTGCAATAATTGAATTTCTTTAAATATCAGCAAATGTTTACATACTGTGTCTTTATCAACATCAGTTGGTTACAGGTTAAATTAATTTTTGCTCCTGATCAGGATAGGTATTAGATCAGAATTATACTTTATTTATTTTCTACTTTCTGTACTATCTGAAAAATTGTGTTAAGTCAAATCTTTTCACTAATTACATTCAGATTATCCTTTTTGTAATTACTGTACATGTGCATATAATTATAAAATGACTTTGTAGGATACGAACTTTGTCTAGGTTTACATTCTATTCATGTTTTTAGGGTTAATTGTTTTGAGTGATTTTTACTTAACAGTTTCTGATTCTTGTAATATATAACGTGGATTAATCTTTGTAATTATAAGTATAGGATCGACACTAACTATCAGTAGCATTAATTGTAACCATTAGTTTTCTAGGATCCCAGGCCAACAGAGCCTTTAAACCTGTCGGGAGCGACTATTCCAAACAGCTTGGAGCCTGTTCTAAGGGTCTCGGACTGGGTTGTTTTCCCCCGTTGCGGGGTTAGTCAAATACGCCAGTCAACACATATCTAGCAGCAAATCTCCTTAGTGTATATCAAATAACACATACATGAATGCCTAAGAGGGTCTCTTTCAGCCCAAATGATGTTGAGATAACAGAAATTTCATCCGGGAAACTCATTGCAAAAGGCCATGCAAATCATCATGCAAAAGCCTATGAGTTTTCTCACTTTGTTGCGGATGAAAAGTCCACCGCTTTGCTAACTGATGGAAATGAGGTAAGTAGGCTGTGGCATGAAAGGTTTGGCCATCTTAATTTCAAATATTTGCAGCAATTACAGAAACATTCCATGGTTGAAGGCCTTCCGGTCATCAAGGCAACTACTGGAGTCTGCAAGGGCTGTGTGATTGGAAAGCACCCTGAGCACAAGTTCGATCGGGGAAAGGCAAACCGAGCTACAAGCATATTGGGGCTGATACATTCTGATATCAGTGGTCCAATGCCTGTCACATCCATGAATGGATCAAGGTACCTCCTTACCTTTATTGATGATTTTTCCAGGTATACATGGGTTTTCTTTCTCAAAAAGATATCAGAGGTATGTGAAAAATTTTCTGAATTGAAGGCTTTGATCGAAAATGCCTCTGGGCTTAAGATCAAGATACTGAGATTTGATAATGGAGGGGAGTATGTAAGTAATGAGTTGCTGTCCATATGCTCCCAAAGTGGTATTCAGGTCCAACATTCAATTCCTTACACTCCCCAGTAGAACGGTGTAGCGGAAAGAAAGAACCGGTCTCTCAAAGAGATGACCACCTGCATGTTGGAGTCAAAGAAGCTTGCTGCAAATTTATGGGCTGAAGCCATGCATGCTGCAGCATACATTCAGAATAGGGTGCCACATTCATCAGTGAAAGGTAAGACTCCTTTCGAAGCATACTTTGGACACAAGCCAGATGTGTCTAACCTACGGGTGTTTGGGTCCACTGCATGGGCCCGAATTCCGCTTGATAAAAGAAGGGCTTTGCAACCGCAGAGCATAGAATGTCTGTTTATTGGATATCCTGATGAATCTAAAGGATTCAAGCTGCTGGATATCAAGACCAAACAGATCATCATCGAGAGAAGTGTCAAGTTCGATGAGCCTCTTCAGGAGGTGGAACTAGTGGAGGAGAAAACTGCTGAAATTCCTTCCTATTCCACTGAATATTTGGATGATGAAATTGGGGATGATGACCCTGATTTGCATCCTCTAATTTCTGATATTAGTGTGCCACAGACATCAGATACTGAATCAGAACCTGAAGTGCAAAAACATCTTCCTACATGGGCCCGACAGACACTCTCTTCCGCAGGAGACAACATTGGAAATCCGGATGATCCAAGGAGAACCAGGTTTGATTTCCAAAGAGCAGGTATTGCACTTTCTTGTTCTGATATTTTTCTGTTCGAAACTTTCTATTTGATGATTAGTTCAGATCCAAAATCCTACTACCATGCTCGGAAGGATCCGAGATGGCAAGTTGCCATGGATGAAGAGATGAATTCTCTTCAGAAAAACACTACTTGGGAGCTAGTTTCTCTTCCTTCGGGAAGGAAATTGGTTCAATGCAAGTGGGTGTTTCGGACAAAGGTTGCTGCTGATGGAAGCACCTGCAAATATAAGGAAATTCTGGTAGCAAAAGGTTTCTCTCAGGTCCAAGGAGTGGACTACCATGAGACCTTTGCACTGGTTGCAAAAATGGACTCCATCCGCCTTGTTTTGGCTATTTCCGCATCCAAGCACTGGGAGGTGCATCACATGGATGTTAAGTCAGCCTTTCTGCATGGAGATATTCATGAGGAGATATACATGAATCAGCCTGAAGGTTACATCACTTATCCATCTTTGGTTTGCAAGCTAAAGAAGTCATTATATGGTTTAAAACAGGCCCCAAGAGAGTGGTATTCCAAGATGGATGCCTTCCTTCTCTCGCAAAACTTTCAGCGATGTAGATCAGATCCAAATGTGTATTTACAGAAGCATGATGATAATTTTATTATTATTGTTTTATATGTTGATGACTTACTGATCACAGGTAGCACAATTGCCTCCATTTCAGCCATCAAAACTGCTCTCCACAATGCCTTTGAAATGAGTGATTTGGGGCTTCTAAAACAATTTTTGGGGCTCGAAATCGAGCAAAATTATGATGGGATTATGGTCACTCAGTAAAAATACATTTCATACCTGTTATTCAAGTTTAACATGGCTGAATGTAGGCCTGCGCCATTTCCTTTCCTTTCAGGGATCAGCCTTGAAGAAGGAAAAAGCACACCTCCCATGGACTGCACTATCTATCGACAGCTAATTGGTAGCTTGTTGTACTTGACACATTCTAGGCCTGATATTTGTTATGCCGTGAATACTGTATCAAGATACATGCAGCAGCCTCATGATATTCATTGGAAGGCAGCCAAGCGGATCCTCCAGTACATTCAGGGAACCAGGACCTACGGCATTCACTATGCTGCAGATTCTGAGCTAGAGCTGGTTGGATACACAGATTCCGATTGGGCGGGTGATTCTATTGATCAGAATTCAACTTTCGGATATGTATTTATGTTTGGTAGTGGCCCTATTTTCTGGTCAAGCAAAAAGCAGGCTTCCATAGCACTATCTTCAGCAAAGGCCGAGTATCGAGGAGCGGTGAATGCTTGCATCCAAGTAGTTTGGTTGCAAGGCATTCTTTTAGAGTTTGATCTTGGTAGTACTATGTCCACTTTCCTATTTTGTGACAACCAGAGTGCTATTAAGATATCCATAGATCTAGTTACCAGGAAAAGGACCAAACATATAGAGATTCACATGCACTACATCAGGGAGCTAGTGCATGACAGGACCATCATTCTACAATACTGCCCGACTGATGAGCAGATTGCAGACATCTTCACCAAGAGCTTTTAAGAAAAGAAGTTCACTTACCTTCGTTCACTATTGGGGGTGATTTCATCAGGGTGATCCAGACTACTTTCAGTGTTCATCTTGAGGGGGGGTTTTGTTCCCACTGGGTTTTCCCTCTTTTCCTTACTTAGTTTGTTTTGAGCATTGTTTTAGTTGCTTTATTGTACAGGGTGACCTATGGCCTTTGTTTCCAGGGCCCTAGCATTTTTATGTTTTCTAACTCTTCCTGAGTATAGCTTAAGGGGGGGTGTTGGAGACATTTACCATCATACACACTCTTCAGTCAAATTGGCCTAGTTAAACCACTATCCTAAGTTTAATTGACATCAAGGAGCATTAATTACCATCATCACAGTCACTCCAACGCCTACCTACAGTCAAGGAGGCTAACTGGAGCACTCCAGGGGTGATCTGGTTGACATTCATGCACCTAATTGCTAACTTGGGGTTACTTTCAGTTCAACCAATCAGTTACAGTCAGTTAACGCGCCTCCATGCATTAAATATATTATTTAATCATTATTTATTGATTATTTTATTATTATTTAATGAACTGGAGCGAACTAGGCGCCTTCACCAACTTCTGATGGTCAGTTCAGCTTCAGTTAACCTCATCAAGGTTTATTGGAGTCATGCAGTACTAGCACTTGATGGTTGGTTGCTATGACATGTGTTTGATCTCCTTCAGTTGAGATTAAGTCATTTATTGCACTCCAACTTCAGTTAAGGATTGGTGAGTCAATTAAGGTTTTTGTCAAGTGGTTAACTTAGTGGTATTGCATGGCAAAGAGTCAGTTAAGCTAGACTCATGCATGGGAATTCAAATTGTCCCTTAGTTATTCGAATTCTTCATTGAGTTAATCCATGGCTCATGCATGGAATTGTAATCCTTTATTGTTTATATAATATACAGAGAGGAAACTTATTTTGTTCCTGAAAATTTCCAATTCATGAGTAATTGTTAATAATTCTTTGATGAGATTGAATCTTAGTTCCTAGATCATGTGCAAGAATTAATATCGCTTTCTACTTTTCGACTTCAAAAATCGAAGATCTAAATTTTCTTATTCTAGAACTTTTGGATTTCCTCTTTCCAATTACCACACTTTCGGCTTCCGGCTTCCGGATTCCAAACTTTAGGATCGAAAAACCCAACTTCTAGTCTTACTTCTTTCATGTTTTCCTGCTTTCCGCTTTCTGGTTTCTTCTTTCAGAAATTGGAAATCTAACTTTTCTTATTCTTGAACTTTTGTATTTCCTCTTTTCCGTGCCCATACTGCAACACTCATTCTGTGCCATCGATTTCTTGTGTGGGTTCACTTCTGACCATCAAATCTATTCATCCTATTACTTTTCAAACTTTTGCAGATTTGCTCTTGAACGCTGATTTCTTGTGTAGATTCATTCCTGACCATCGGATCTGTTCATCATATCTTCTTTCAAAATTTGTAGATTTTTTCCCGACTGTTGATTTCTTTTGAGGATATATGTTCATTAGATCTTCTTTGAAACTTTAAGGATTTTATTTTGATCGCTGATTTCTTTTGCGGATTCATTATTGTTCGTCAAAAAAGTGCACAACCCATGGATTCTTCAGAGTCCTATGCTCATCTGGATCATGTTTAGAACTATGTTGTGCCATCATCCATGAATTATTCTGAGTACCTTCTTCTTCTAGATCATGCTTGGAACTATGTTGTGCCATCTGCCATGGATTCTTCTGCGTCCTTTGTTAACTTGGATCATGCTTGGAACTATGTTGTGCCATCACCCATGGATTCTTCTAAGTCCTCTGTTCATCTATATCATGCTTGGAACTATGTTTCCATCAATGAAAACCATATCACACTCTGATCTATTTTCCATGTGACCGCAAATCCTCCAACAATCTCCCCCTTTGGCATTGATGGAAATCTTCAACTTTTGGATGCATGTTGTATTAGTAATCATCAATCTCTTTATCATCTATAACAAACAACTTCTCCCCCTTCTACATCAATGTCAAATAAGACTCTATAGCACATCTCCCCCTATCAAAGTAGACTCTATCGCATAGCTCCCCCTATCAAAGTGGACAAGTTATTTGGAGTAAGATATGATAACCAACATATAGGCCTCAAATTATCTTCAAGGGCATAATCAAAGAAAAATACTTTATCATGTATTCATCTTTATTTTCTTCAAGCATATAGATTGTTTATGATTGTTTGAAATGCTCACATATCATCAAGTCCATCATCAAGTGGTGCTATGGACAATTAACATCAAATGTGTCAAAGTTCCATCAATCAACCATGTTTGTGGATACCAAGTCTTTACCATGTTCTAGGACCATATCTAAGAGTCCATGATCACAAATGACCACATAATAGGTCATTTTTCCAAGCCCCATGTTCCAATACCCAAGTCACATTATTATTTCCATATTCTTCATGTCATCCAATCGGCATGTCCTTGTTCTTTGTCTTCGATTTCCATGTCTTCAACTTTTTTCTTGTTTTTTCATTGATCATGTAATCCATGTCATCACTTCATCCTTTGTCATTAATGTCTTTTCATCAATTCTGCTTCACCATAATTGTCTTCAATTTGTCCAAAACCTTTTCTTCATTCTATCACAGTCATGTCATCTTCCTACCCATGGTCATCATCAATCTGCTACTCCAAAAAAATAGAATTCACCACAGCTAAAAGTCCTCAATCCTATGTATATCTAAGATTTTCTTTCTTGAACTTTTCAACAAGAAGATATGTGTTCAAAATCCTTCACAATATATAACCTTCAAGAGTCTTGTCAAAATACTTGATTTCTAAACTTTTGAGCAAAACAAGTAAAATCATGTCTTTACTGTGATTGCACAAAAAAATCAGAATTTCTCCCAATAGTTCTGTAGGTCTCATCATTTTCATTTAATTCTTCACTTTATTACCTAAATCATGTGACAATCATCTTCAATTTGTTTTTACACATAGGTCTTCTATATACTTTGGTTGCCTTGTATATTTTCAACAAATATTATCATGACAATATTGCCATATATTCTTAAGGAAAGAATCAATCATCTAGTAACTTCATAAAAGGTATGCATGCATCAAAATCATCCCTTCACTTTATTTTATTCAACTAGAGAGAGTCCATGATATCACAAGAAATTACTATTGCTCCCCCTATAAATAAACACTCTTAATTTGGGTGCCTTTATCTTATGCTTCTATCAAATGCATCATCTGATCTGAATCTTGGGTCAATGATTTGAACCTCTGTGCAATGTCTTCATACAAGCTTGTTTCTTCTTTTGTTGTTTTGGAAATGACTTCTCCACTTATTTGGGTTGTATAAGGTCCAATTTTATCAATGTCATCAATATCTTGCTTTTGTGCTCCTTAAGGAACTTCTCAAGTCTTTAATTGAATGATTCATAAATGTGCATCATCGATCATAAAACTCATGCTCAATGCTTTATCCATATACAAAGATATATCTACAAATATAAAAAGGCAAGATTTTGGCCACTTGACAATGCTACTGAACTTACTATATATCAAGCTCACCTCAGTCACCCTTCAGTTATTATTAACAACAGTTGTGCCTTGTTCCTAAGTCTTCTTCTCCAGTCATCATACTGTTCAGATATGAGATTATATAATTTTTTATATCAATAACCTTCATAAAATGCATACAAATGTTTTCAGACTTCATCATTCTTCTCTTAATTTTCATTCTTGTTGCTACTTCTACTCTCAAACTTTATCTCTGTCTACCTTCCTTCCTTCTGTTAATGTTTTCAATTTAATCCTAGTACCTATTATTTTACTTGGAGTAGTCATCCATTTTCCTTGATTCCACCTTCCAATTTCATGGACTCAAGATGTATCAAGGTATTTGAAGGACCTCAAACATGGCTTTCCATATGACAGCCATCTTCTGTGCAATGATCAACTTTATTTGCATACAACAAAACATTCTTTTTCATCCATTCCTAAGAATATCTTTGGCTGTTATCATTACTCCTTTTGTCTTAAAGTATTTTTTCATAATTCTTCTTCCAAGATTCATCTACTTTCCTTCCTGATGGATAAGAAAGACTCTTCATTGATTGTCTTCTTGGAATTGCACATACTTAGGATTTATGACCAAAGCCACCACAGGTGAAGCACCTCAATGTGTGACAGTTGGCAACAAAATGTCCAGTTTTGTCACATGTCCAACATCTAATTGTGTTACTTTGAATTCCAACACTTCTTCTTCCATGGAATGTGCAGTCCACATCCCTATGACCAAAACCACTACATGCATAACAAAACCCATTATAATTATTCTCATGCCTGGAATTAAACGGCCCCTTTTGTAGCATAGATGGTTTTGCTGATTGTGTCCTTCTTGATCCTTGCTGATCATGATACTTTTCTCTACTGACTTTATGACTTCTAGATTTATCTTCAAATTTTTCTTGAGATGGTTGGGGACTTTGTCCTTTTTTAGATTTATTTGGTGACTTGTCAAATCCTATTCCAGTCTTGTCATGTGGAGATATCTGATGGATCAGATTATGATCCAAGATCATAGAACCTTTGCCAAACTTTGTCTTAGTTATTAATTCATCATGTTCCTTGACCAAATGTTTTAAAGAAAGAATTTCTTGTTCCTGTATTTCGCAGATTTCAACTTTCATATTGAGTGACCTTCTTAGATATTCTTCAAAGTTTTTTTCAATTTGTCTCATCAATCCTTGGCATTCCTCTTGATCTTTTTGCAGTTGATCCTTTATAGAATGGTTTTGGTTTTATATTCTGAGTTCTGAGAGTTGTTTCTTATTTTGTTCAAGATTTCCTTCATATTTAGCTACTCGATTTTGACACATGCTCAATCTTGTTATTTATTCTTTCAGGGAATCAATTTCAGCTTTCTGAGTATTACCTACCTTTTCTTTGTCATTTAATTGTCTTGACATGAATTATTCAAGTAGTTTTGTTGCTTTTTGTTTCCTAATAGTTTTCTTCAGCTTGCTTTTTGATCTTTTTTCTTAAGTTATCAATCTCTTCTAGTGCAGCTACAAGTTCCGTCTCATAATTCACAATACCTTCATCAACTTCTTCACTCATATGAGCGAAATTATCACATTCTGAGTGATTACAAACATAGTGTTTAGGAGAGCCTTTACCTTCATGGTTGATTGAGTTCATCAAGATCGTACTAGCTTCAGTTTCCTATCCTTCGGTTGAATATAGATCCTTTAGTTTGTTCCAAATATCTTTAGCTGAGGGACATATCCATTTACAATTGAACTCCATAAATCATACCCAACAAATTGCAAGTACCACGTCATCTTTACACTCCATTCTGCATATATGTTCTCATCAAAGAGAGGTGTTTCATTTTTCGAATAATCCATGTGTCTAAGGATCTCCTTCAAGCTAGTTAGGCTTGTGATGAAGGCCTGGGTTCAATACCAATTGTTAGACACAATGGCACACTGAGAGGGGGGGAGGAATTAGTTTGTTCTAAAACATAAACCATTTTCAACATTTAAATTATTATTACTCATTACAGATTTACAGTTGTAATAATGAACCAAATATAACAGAAGGAATGGTGATCATGAATCAGATACACGTGATACAGACAAACAAGTATTCATGTTTATTTGAGAACCTACTCAAATGAGGCTACAACCTCTGTTTACAAATTCCTTCTTGTAGAGAGCACCCACTCTCATGTTTTTCTAGCACCAACTAGAATGACATTCTCCAGCTACAAGTGGGTGGAAGCAACAACTTCCACTTGGACATGATCCAACTTGTACAAAGAAAACATACAATTTCTCCCGAGAACCAACCTTTCACCCTTGTTTCTTAGACTTAAAACATGTACAGTACAATATTTAGAAAAACATATATAACAATTGAAATCGACTATGTTTAGATCTGCTCCTAATTTTTCTTATGCATCTTGGTTCCCCTCATTATCTTTGTTCCAGATATTCTTTAAAGAGATTAGAGTCCTTTGTCATTATGCAATATCCACTTTGACGTCGATCCATGGACTAGTTCGCTGTCTATAGAGAGTGCAATATTCTCTTCCTATCTCCTATCCTTTTATAGAAGTGAATATGTAACTTCTTTGGCTACTTGTGTTCTTGAAATTCCATTTCCATAACTGATCAAACTGTTCGATGGCTTATGACAGACAAGAAGTCCAATCGTTGGTTAATCATGAATTTCTGTAACGATTATTCGTCCTTTGGCCTCTTCCACACTTGTCATTTTATGCAAAGAAAATAGAGGTTTCGCACTCCTGGTTTCGTTGTTCTTGTTTTGCAGTACAAGTTCCTCCCTAATAATTCTACACCATTGATCTTCTTTGGGCTCTATGTGACCATTGATCTGAATCAGGCGCAAGATGTAGATCCCAGGTTTTCAAAAATTTGTTTAGACAAATTCTAGACTTTCCAACTTTCGACTTCCACTTTTTGACTTTCGCACTTCCGGCTTCCGTACTTTGGGATCAAAAAACTAACTTCTTTTGACTTTTGCACTTATACATTTTCAAGTTTCGACTTCTGCACTTTTGACTTCCACTTTTCCCTTTTCTCTTTCTGCTTTCCAACATCCATACTTTTGAAGTTTCGAATTCTGTACTTCCTACTTCCACAATTCGACATCCTCTTTCCACTTTTTGCTTTTCACCTTTCGACTTCCGTAGTTCTACACTTTTGACTTCTAGAATTCGGGATCAGAAAACCCAACTTCTAGCCTTAGTCCTTTAATGTTCCCCTGCTTTTCTCTTTCCAACTTCAGAAATCGGAAATCTAACTTTTCTTATTCTCAAACTTTTGGATTTCCTCTTTTTTGCTTGCGTACTGCAACACTCATTCTATGCGGTCGATTTCTTCTTTTGGTTCACTCTTGACCTTCAGATCTGTTCATCCGATTACTTTTCATACTTTTGCATACTTTTCTCTTGACTGTTTATTTCTTGTGTGGATTCATTCCTGCTCGTCGGATATTTTCATCATATCTTCTTTCAAAACTTACGGATTTGCTCCTGACCGTTGATTTCTTTTGAGGATATATGTTCATCAAATATTCTTTCAAACTTTGCGGATTTTATTCCGACCGTTGGTTTCTTTTACGAATTCATTCCTATCCGTCGGATCTGTGCACAAGACATGTATTCTTCTGAGTCATCTTCTCATCTGGATCATGATTGGAATTATGTTGTTCCATTAGCCATGGATTCTTTTGAGTCCTTTTTTCATCTGGATCATTCTTGGAACTATGTTGTGCCATTAGCCATGGGTTCTTCTGCATCCTTTTTTCATTTGGAACATGCTTGGAACTATGTTGTGCCATCATCCATGGAGTCTTATAAGTCCTTTGTTCATATGGATCATTCTTGGAACTATGCTTCCATCAATGAAAACCATACCACACTCTGATATGTTTTCCATATGACCGCAAATCCTCCAACAATCCCCCCCTAACCACAAAACCTCCAACAAAAAGAACATAAATTAGAATATGAATTTGAGGAACCAACTCAAGAATGTGAGGATACAAAAATCAGATACTATACAACCCTACTTCAAAAAGGTTTCTCAAATAAAGGAAAAAATTTGAGTAGTGGAAGAGAATGTAGAAGAAGGTGAGATTGTGATGACTACCTTGAATGGCCTCCCAAGATCATGGGATTCATTTATTCAAGGAATCTGTGCAAGAAGAAAGTTGATCTCTTTCAACAGACTTTGAAAAGAATGCAAATAAGAAGAATATGTTGGCGAAAACCCACCAACGAAGCGTCATCGACAAAGGTTCTCACTCTATCCACGCCCAACTAGTGTGATCTCATTGAGCATTGGCCCAAATAGGTTTTACCTTTCCTAGCAACATCCGAAAAGCGGATGAAGTCTCACTCGAGATGTTGAAGGGAAAGCTGTCAGAAACTTGTTTCCGGTAGTGAGAAGGGAGGATATGGGATCTGAAGGAGAGACAACATAACTATTAGATCCAGAACTATGCAGTCATCATTAATTCATTTCCGCCACTATATATTTCATCATACATTTGTCACAGTAACGCTAGTGCAACAGCATCATTTATAAAACATCTTAACTCATAATGTAACAGAAATGTGACAGAATTAGAACAGATCACAGCAACATCAAACATCATAATAGATTAGATCATAGCAGTATCATAACATATTAGATCACAATAGTATCATAACAAATTATATCACAATAGGGAAAATAGTAGAATATAATACAATATTTATGCAACAACCGTCATATCATAATAATTCTGCACAAAGGATCCAAAAGGACAATTCTTCTCCACAACAGGAAGCTGAATACATCAGGGAAAAACCTAGATTGATCGTAGATACAACAGAAAATTCTCCAAAACCATAGACAGATCGCACCAAACCTCAAGCAATAATCATGCTGAAGATAATATTGATCTCCACCTCGATGTCTATCACAATTACAAAACTAGTCTTATATATAGGCTTGCGCCTTTACATTGAAGGTCTAGTTCTAAATAACTTGTAACTGCTAATGACCTATTGTGATAAAACTTGGTCAAATAATATATTAAATACTCAAAACAGTTATTTTTCCTCCCATCATGCTGATTTGGCCTTGCATGGTACCGCATGAGCTTGTGCAGCTACCGTGACGTTATGCAACTCACTTACCGAAACCCCTGCCAACAGGCCCCCAACACAGTCTTGTGGCTTGTTCCCGAGCCACGTCAGGTTGACAGGCTATATGCCGACGTCCATGCCTTGAAATATTCAAACTGCTACGTGATCTCAAGAACCTAAAGCTATACTTTGTCAAAAACACTTTGAAAATTATTCAAAGCCTATTGCACTGGGTGCTCTTGCCTAGCCTTGTCGTCAACCATCTTCCGATTCTCTTGCACCACCTGCAGCATGGTGACTTCTTTAACAACCAACTATCCACCAATTTCTTGAAACTAATTTAGCTGAGCTCAACACTTTTGTTGGAATTCCTAGGCATGGGAAGCTCTCTATTGAAGATCCTTTAACTCCTCGGCCCTGGTGATCTACACCATCAACGACATTTCCCACAGCGATGTCTTTAGCGTCGTCAACTGGCCTTCAGCTTCGTGCACCTGTGCTATCAACTTATCGAGCTTCTCATCTTGGAAAATGCTCTGCCAAAAGTGCATTGTCACCTCCATGATTGTCTTGGCTTGTTGCTCCATGGTTTCTAATTGGGTTTCTATTTCCTCAATAGAAGCCTTCCATTAAGTAGCTTGCTCTGACGACGTCGTAGGTTGCACTAGGGAATTGAGCATCAGGTTGGTATCCTTGAGCTTGAAAATGGTTTCTCCAAGGTGCTTGGCCTTAGCGACCATGGTAAGCTCGATCGTGCTCTCAAAAATATATTGGCAAGCGTCATCAACGTCTTGCTCGACCTCGCCACATCTTGCACACTTCAGTGCTTGTTCAACAATAATGTGTTCATGCACCTTCCTTAGCTCAGTAACTTCCTTAGCAGTCTTATGTTGCAGCTCGGCCTGTCCCGCCTTCAATCTCTCTATTTCTTGGACCTTCTCTTATGCCATCTGCACCCAGACCTGATGCAGCTCCTCCGCTTCTTTCTACAGCTTCTTGGCTGCACTCTGCGACTGTACGTATCCGTCATTCCACTCCTTCTGTATCATAGGTCTCATGGAGGTATTTCTGGAAACAATATCAAAAATGGAATTTAACCTATCTCTTGCCACACCAAATTCTTCATGGTTCGACACTCGGATATCCTGTGTCACAGCCTCAGAGGAGTCAGCGACCGCTTTGATGAGCCACTACAATTGTTCCTCCATCGCTAACTGGATACCACTGCCTGGATCATATTCTTGGTGCCATTTGGTGCAAGTCTCCTCCCTCATTTGTTGTGCTTTAACCTCGGGATCTATCACTGACTCATTGTCAGATTCGTGAACACTCAGATCCTTCTAGGAAGGCTCTTTCAGGGCATCAAGTGGTGGCTCCTTAGAAAGTTCCTCCTGACTCGTAGGGTTGCGCCATTCAACTGGCCAATCTTGAAAAATAGCATCCATTTATTCTGTTGTGACTTTGTAAGCCAGAGGTAGCCACTTCCTGTCGGGGTCCCGTTGTGCCTAAATGTAAATGGAATGTGGCCTGATAGTGAACTGAATGAGCTACTGCATGTTGGAGCAGAGTCCCGCAGCTACAAGAGAAGCTGCCATTTTGGCGGATAGACAGTTTTGGCGAAGATGAAGAGATAAGGTAAAGCTACGATGCCGTAGCATGTTTCTAGCTGTAGAGCAGAGGTGGAAACCATGATTGTTGGAACAGAGAAGTCAAGAAAGACGAAAGTACCTGAGCGGCCGAGAAGAGAGAGCTCAACCATTGCATTGAAGGCAGCGGCGAAGACAGGAGGGATCAGCTACCCTCATAAAGGAAAAGGAGCGACGAGGCCGAGGTATTGAAGATGAAGGACAGAAGAAGGGAAGCAGTGCATAGTACCCATGGTCAGCGCCGGGAAGCATGGAAGACTGCAGAGAGCAGTGGTGTGACGGAAAGAGGCTACCCCAAGTACAAATATGCCGACTGTCACTAGTTATGGTTTTGGGTTACTATTGGGACAGGCCCACAGTGTTGTAATGGCAAGACCTTCGGGCTGCCTATAAAGGGATGTATTTTGTATTGTAGAAGGTTATCTAGTCAATCCTTCTGGAGCTATTAGGGTAACTAGTAGCTACTCAGACATTAGCGAGTCTGAGAGTCCAGTAGTCTGTTAGCTCACTTTTATTTTGTATTGTAACAATCCACAGGGATTGCCAGAGAGAGAGAGAGAGAGAGAGAGTATATTGTAAGAAGGAAATATAGAGAAGAGATCTAAGAGAGAAGGACTCCAGGCTATGTGTGGAGTTACCCAGAATATCTCTAGCTGCATATGGGGTGCAACAGAACTGTGTACCTCTCTCAAGTTATAATATAGAAACACAGTTCTGTGGACGTAGCTTCTACCCTGGAAGTGAACCACGTAAAATCAGAGCGTTATGTGATTGATTCATGTGATTGTATTTACTTGTTATATATGTCATTCATTACTGAACTTTGCTTACAGTAAATGTATGTATGTGTTATTCAGTTCACAACATATTAAAAGGATAAATGCAAGTTGAAGTCTTTAAGTATTCTGTATAAGAGTTTGTCTAAGTTTCACTCAAGATAGTTAAGAGTCGCAGTGTAAAACAACCTTGTGTGTTGAGTCCTGTAAGTTGAACACCAATGCATTAAGTATGCTGAGCCGTAGGGGCAGGATATTGCAGAGGGGCGATATCACACCATTAGAGGAGCTGTGGTGCGCGATACCGCAGGTTAAGGATCGAGCATAGGAGAAAGTTACGTGTTGCCCAGGACGCGGCGATGCGATGAGGGTTAGAGTCATCGCAAGTAAGAGGAAATGGCACGTCGCAGAAAGAGACACCTCGTGGGATAAGAAGAGCTACGAGGTGCACATAGGATGCGACAGAACCCGGTCGAAGACACTTGAGTCTTTGGCCAACCCATTAGAATCACTTCGGGTGAGACTTCAGGCCGCACTGCGGTCTATTGCCGAAAGGGCCAGTGAGCTAAGGGTGTTGTTGGTACATTATAGTAAACCTGGGTCTACCTAGCGACCAACAAATGGTTCCATTTCTGATTTGTCTAACCCACAAATCCTGATTTGTCTAACCCACAATCCCAATTTGTCTAACCCAACAATCCCGATTTTCTAACCTACTTTCCCAAGGTTGAGAAGTCTACTAAATTGGGGCACCAAGCACCATCAAAACTAACTCACAGGTCTCATCCCAGACACATTTAAGTAACAACAAATCACAGTACTCAAACTTCAATCTAATCAGGGTAGGGATGATATTGACTGAGCAAGTCATCCCTTCTGGCAGAGGTAGAAATTTTGGTGGATACTTTTGATTTTTCATCAGCTGTCTTAGCTTTGCTCCCAGACACATAGGAGTGACATATCCCAATATATCATGAATAGAGATGCCCCTAGGAACCGCATACTCTATAGATCCCGAGCTCGATGGTCCAGTCTGTGCAGTCCCTTCTCATTTCAATCTAGCCGAAGAGCGGGTGTGCCTCTTCTACGGTGGCATGGAACTGAGCTTCTGAGCCTGCTTCTTCCTCTTGGGGATAGACGATGATCCAACTGGTGATAGACTATAACCTTCTACTCTGCAACTCACTTGAAAGATCGCAACGCATTGCACAATTCACACTCTGCTCAATACTCTGCTCGCTCAACTAAACAATGCCATCCTCCCATGTCTTGCATGCATTTTATAGCCATCTCGAATTTAAACTCATCGTTGTCAAATCTATAATCACCATTATGAATAAATCTGACAGTAATGACACCAAATCCATTGACAATCTTACCTTTCTAATGGTTGGAGCAGCTATTAATGCGCTTCGGTTCAAAAACTGTCACAAGCTAATTGTTTTAACTACTTTCGTTTATTACTGATTTGACTAACCCACAACTCAACAGCTATGGTAGGTGATCTCCTTTTTGTCGCTACTAACTCCTACCGTTGCACAGCCTCATCCCTTAGGCTCGCCTTGCTGCTAGTTAACAATTTTTTTATAATTTTTTTTTTCACAATGCTTCAAGCATTTCGTAGCCCTAGCCCCGTCCTATGGGGCTTTAAGAGACTCCCACTGACAATCGTCAGCAATACCGTGCCATCTAATTGTTGTAACTAAACTGCACCTCCAGAAGTAATGGAATGAACAAGATACAAACCTAACCAGTGCATCTGTAACATACTCGGATGCTTTATGAACTTGTTGTCGTATAACAACACCAATTATCCTTTCGCAAATTGTTTTGTCTTAATGTGGCAATCATGCCACGCCTTCTATCGATCCTTCACAACCTACTGGTGAAAGCCTGTAATAAAATGGCCTTCTTCAAGTTGGATCAACTATGCAATGCGCTCTTCTAATGCTTCCACATCATCCATGCCAGTCACCAGAGTGATGCGCAAACTAGGAACAATGTATTCCATGGGCATGACTGCCTCTTTCCCATAGACCATCTTGAATGGTGTTTCTCTTATCATTCATTTGAAAGTAGTGCGATAGGGCCATAACACTGCTGGAATTTTCAAGTCCTAGTCATCATGACTAGCATTACATACCTTTGTCAGTGTTGTTTCCAGGATTTTGTTGAACACTTCGATAGTCCCATTCTCCTGTGGATGGTATGGTGTGCTTTTCTTATGTTACACATGTGATTCCTCAATTAGTGCTCTCACTGTGTGGTTGATAAAGTGACTTCCTTGGTCGCTCATCAAGATCAATGGACACCCAAACTATGTCACAATGTTTTAAAAGATGAATCTCGCTATTGTCACAGCGGTACAATTGACAACTGGTGCAGCTTCAGCCCACCTGGTCAGATAGTCAATTGTAGTAATGATGTATTGTGCCCCAATCCTCTTTCTTAGTGGATTAATAAGACCCACAAAATCCATAGCCCATTTATCAAATGACTGCAAAGTCACCTATGGCACCAGTGGCATCTCATCCCGCCGTGATGGTTTACCGACACGCTGGAAGACATCATAGCTCCTCACATATTATGCGGCATCATTATGCAATGTAGGCCACCATAGCCTAGCACGCAACACCTTCCACGCAGTAGCCCATCGTCCATAGTGACCTCCAATAATTCCTGCATGTGCTTCTTCTAGAATGGGACCCTTCTCATGCGGTAAGATACACTGTCACAATATTTCATAAGGTCCAAGATTATATAATTGCCCACCAATTAGCTGAAAATTGGAATCCTTTACTACCAGTTGCTTCTTTTGGCTAGTCAAACTGTCCTCTGAGGCAACACCAGTGGCCAAAAACTGAATAATTTGGGCATAGTGATCATCTGCAATGTCAACATGGAGCAATTGTGCATCGAGAAATCCGTCATCAATGTTGGTCGGTTCTTCTTTGGTCTCAATGCGAGATAGGTGATCAGGGCCAGCATTCAACCGTCTCGATTTCAAAACTATTTCAAAGTCAAATTCTTGGAACAAAAGCAACCACCAACAGATTCCCCACCCAACATAGGATTATTGACCAAGTATTGCAAAGTAGAATGATCAATGAACATATTGAAATGGCCACCCAACAAATAGTGATAAAACTTTTTGAAGGAGTAAAACATCACCAAGCCTTCTCTTTTAGTCGTTGTGTAATTTCATTAAGCAAATGACAACTTTATACTGGCATATGCAATTGGGTGATCCAGGTCACCTTCACCTAGTTGTGTAAGAACAACCCCCAATGCAATAGAAGGGGCATCGACATGCACATGGAACTCCTTATTCCAATAAGGAAAAACCAATATGGGCACAAAGGCCATCTTGGCCTTCAATGTGTCAAAACGTCCTTGACATTATTGGTTCCATTCAAATGCAAATAATTTCTTTATTAGCTTCTCCATAGGGGCAGTAATCACAGTGTATCCTTTGATAAACTTGCGATGGTACCCGATATTCCCTAGCGTCACTCGAAGCATGTTCCTATTCATTGGCGATGGTAAACTGAGGATTAGCGCGATCTTCGCCAGATCAACCAACAGACCTTCCTTGCATACTATGTGCCCAAGTAGCATTCCAAACGGTGCACAGAAAATGCAATTCTTAGAGTTTAATGCGATTTGATGCTGTTGACACCTTTCTAGCATAAGTCGCAAGTTGTCGATATGGTCCCTAATTAGTCCATAGACGATCCAATCATCCATATATATACTTGCAATAAATTTTGAATAAACTGTTTAAACATAGCAACAACTACCCAAGAAAATACTGATGGTGCATTCTTCAGCCCAAAAGGCATGACTGTATATTGAAAACAGTGCCATTCAGTGACAACCGTGGTCTCATGGCGATCCTCCTTTGCAATATGGATCTAGTGGTGCCTCAAAAAACCATCCATGAAGGAATACATCTCTTGGCCATGTACTCCTTCAAGAACTTCATCTGTAAAATGGGTCAGGAACAGATCATGCACACATGCATCATTCAACTTCCTTAGGTCGATGCAAATGCATATTTTTTTGGTATTTTTATCCTGGACCACCATAGGGTTTATCCACTCTTATTCTTCTACAAGCTCGATGATCGTAGCATCCAGGATATAGTCTATATTAGACTTCACATGGTCCTTGTAGCATGGGTTCAGTTGATATGGCCTCTTTGCATAGGTCTTGGATATGGTTTCAATAGTATATTCATCTCCCCCAGGTCTCCTATATCCCCTTCATTTCTAAAAATCCTATCGGAAAAAGCTCCTGGAATTCATGCAATGGGTCTGTGATTTTGGCCATTGTCTCCTCATCCTAGTGGTACCTGACATTGGAAAACTTTGGGTTCTCTTCTGACCCAATGTTGACTTTCCTGATCTTCAATGGTTGACTCATTGAATCTTTCGATATGTCAGGTGTTGCGACATCACTGCTTCCTTCTAATTCTAGAATATTAACATTCTGCAACTCATCATCATCCTCATGTTCCCCAGACAGGTTGTAGCATGTCATCATGGATTGTATTGAGAAGTGCGGATGTGGATCAACTGGGTATGCAATAGGGATGACCTTCAGCATGACATCCCAAAGGATTTGCAATGCATTATGCACCTCTGGGTTGGCATCCTAGAAACTAAACATCTACGTAAAACAATTAGACAACTCCGCCCAAGTGGTGATAGTTCTATGCAACTCTACCACTACATACCAAGATCTCCGCATCTCTTCCAGAGTGTGAATAAAATCCTGGACCCATTCATCTCTGGGTCACGATGCCCATAAATCATGACACTTGATCAAATGACTGGTGGGATCATTATGTCTGTCGTCTCTCCCTACATGATAGACCTCTGAATCTCTGAAGTGCACCATCATCAATATCTGACACTGTTCCCAGTCATGGATCATCTGTTTGTGTGTTTCCCACCATCGAGCCGTAGTATCCTTCAGCGCGACGTCTAGGTCTAGTATCCTTTGTGGTTCAAACACTTTCTCTTCAAATTCTCTAAGGAATTATGGTAACACTAGTAGCCAATCATAAATTGGAAACTTAACAATTTCAGTTGAACATTACAGAGAGGCTATGTAATCAACCCACATTTCCTGAATGATACTTCGTGCAACCTATTCTGCCAATTTTTCTAGAGCATCATCAGAGTCCGAGGACACAGAAATTTCGTTGTGCCATCCAAGTTTTCCATCGACGGTAGGATGGATATAGTCTTCATAGATGTTATAAGCATGATCCCAACTTCTACTGACTTCATTCTTTATAGTTTCAATATACCAACATCCTTCCTGAGGATACATGGGAGCGATGAACCTGACATCCTGGTTCTCAAATGTCATAACCCTTTACTTGAAATTGATGACCACCATGCTATAATTAGCCCATCCAATCCCTAGTAATGTAGGATAGGAACCACCATCTTCGAATACTTCTATCACATCAAATTCAGCATGTGTTTTCATACCTTCAATGTCGACAACCAAGTTTGAGACGTGACCAATGGGATGAACCTTTTCCTAATTTGCTAGTCGCAACTGTACCGGAAACCATCCCAAGGTTGGATTCCCCATCAGCTGCCAATTTTTCTTGGTTAAGATGTTTACATCTAATCTAAGATCCTGCGGAATCCTTCAATGTATTATCCTGGTGGTACAATAACTTCTCAAGCTCGACAAGGGTGCCAGGGTCCCTTGCCAGCGATAGAAAAATATAAAAGAACTGTTGCAAGGTACCATGCTACCATGATGGTCCTGCCTCTACAAATGGATCGAAAGCAAATGGCATGTCAAGAATCGGTAACTTACCCAGATTTCTCTGGATTTCATGCTTGGCTTCGAAGAAAGTGTCCTTCTCCGTCACAATATCAAATGCTAATTTTTCCTTTCCAGTGAGTTGAACTTGTTGTTGTAGTCCATATTTTCCAGTTGTCACACAGGTGTGAGTGACAACCCCAACATTGACATCCTTCATTCTTGGTTCAACTTGAATCATCGTAACCGTCGACCCTTGGTTGAGGTTCTGAGCTTGATTCGATGGTGGGTTCTAATTCAACAACTAATTCATTGGCTAATTCTGAGTTTGGGGAGGGTTTTGAGTCTGAGTCTATGGTGGGATCTGATTCTGCATCGTTGGCTGGTTTTGTACTTGGAACATTGGCTGGTTCTAAGTCTGCACATTCTGCAACTGAGGAATGGTTCCATCCTGCCATTTTGCAATCAGCTGAGGGAAATTTTCAACATTATGTTCATTGGCCATACAGTATGTACACTGCACATGAAGGCACTCCCTCTGATAGTGCCCAAATAATCCATAGGTATAACACTGGATTGATTCAAGACCTCTCCCGCTGCCTCAACTGAAGCCTTTTCCTTATCCTTTGAATCCTCCACAAAATCCTACTCGGACTGCTCGTTGAAACTACGACTAGGCCATATGCTATTGCGGTAGGTTTGGTTGCTACTAGATAGAGTGCACAGCTTGAACATATTGTGACTGAGACTGAATGAGTGGCGCCTGATTATACTGTGGTCATGGTGCATATTGTGGTTGTGCTACAAGCTACAGTTGAGGCGCAAATTGTGGCTGCACTGTAAACTGCTACTGCGATTGTGCTGGGATAAACTACATCTAGGGTGGTGGTGTACACTGCACCTACACTACTGGTTGTACCACTTATGGCTACATTTTCATTTCCCAGGGGTCCTCAGCTTTCACAAAGTATGAATCATATGTCCTTTCCTGAAGAAAATCATAATCTCGGTAGTTTTTATCATCATGTCCTACTGACCGACAAAATGTATAGTACATATTTTCTTCCTTGGTAAACATCTTCTGCATGTATTCGTAGTTCTCATGTCAATGCCCATAGACTTGACACATGCGAAACCATAGTATACCAGCATAGCTCAATGGGTTCGGGGCTCCTGAAAGAAAATAATTCTAGAACATTGGACATGTATTCTTGATATGTCCATCTGCATGGCACCGAGTGCACCAAATATCGTCACGATCTTCCTTGGCCTTCTTGATATCTGGCAGTTGGAGCGTCAGATTGGGAAACTGTGCTTGAATTTGGTTCATTCCGACTGTGGTTTCTCCTACTGGTGATGCCTCCAATTTCATTACGGTCTCCAGAGCCTTGCTCCATGTCGCAATATTTTGCTGCATTAGTGGTTTTCTGATATGTGGGACAAGCACGTTGATGAACCTGTCCTTGTGTTGAACATCGCTCATCTAGAACCTGACCCGAGCCATCAATTTCTGAAACCACCGATCAAAGTCCCAAATTGTTTCATTGTGGAACTGTTTGATCTCTTTCAATTGGGTAATGTACTTAGCTTTAGACGTTGGCTTGTTTAATTCTTTGAATAACCCCATACAGATCTCATCCAATGTTTTCATGGTACCTCCTTGAGCAACCCACGTGAATCTCATGAACCATTCCAGTGCATGGCCCCTAAGAGTAGTTTCTAATTGGATTTTATTGACATCATCATCTAGAGTCTATCAGGAGGTCCAGATCGCCTCGCACAAGAACCAGTATTGTTGTGGGTCGTCGGCACAGGGGCTTCACTTGTTGACCAATATCTTATTACGTTAGTTCATATTGTGGGTTTTAAAATTATCAAAAATTGAACCAATATATTGCAGGTATTGGGGGAATGAGGAGTTTAAGGTGGGGGAGGGTAGGGTGGTTTATAAGGATTGAGGTATAAAAAGGGGTGAGGAGGAGTTTTAAGTATTGGGAAGGGGTTTCAACAAAAAGAGTTTGGGTCAATGTCCCTCAAAATTAAGGGTATTATTTAATATCCCATGATCGCACATGCTATGTTAGAGGTTCACTAAGTGAAATCACCATAGTCGTCAGTTTCATTTCCATGAAATATCGGTAGCTTCATTTCATTACCTACCATTTTGGGCCTTCTTCCTCTGCCTGGTACTCTACTACTAGACTATTGCTGACACGTCAGGAAATTCGACGTAGAATTCGCATTTCTTCCTGGTGGTGGAGTAGTGCATGGAGGTTTGGACATGCTAGTGCTGGGGTTTGATACTGTCATCCTTTCGGGTGTAGCTTGGGCTTGGTAATCCTTGTCGTCACAAAAAGTTCCCAGTAGGACCTTCTCCCATCCTTTACCTCTTTTCTCGAAACCTTGCTCCTCCCCTTGTACAACCACTTGTTTCCTCAGCGACCTTCACATTCTTAGCAGAACTCATGCCCATATACCCCTTACCTTTCCATGAATCTCCACCCTTTCATTGTCATGTCGAAAACCTATGCACACTAGAGTTCCACTACTCTTGGTCCATCTCCAAAATACCTTTTTTGCAGACTAGTAGCTTAATTGACAGCTGCAGCGATAGAAAGAATCTTCCTCATGGTCCGCTGAAGAACTCCCTTTCTTCCTCATTAAACGACTTATTGGTGTCGACTGCAAGCTCGGTAATGTATCCCTCCAGGATACTCTCCAACCATGCTTTAATAGCTTGTGATGCCTTATTGTCTTTTTCTTGTAATTCTTGGATCAGCTCCGGAGTCTAAGATGTCGGCTCTCCTCCCTAGAAGTTTGTTTTCTTAGAAGTGAACTTCACCAACCACTCATGCAAGAGGATAGGAAACTCACAAAAGAAACATTCATGAGGACCATCGTGGATATAGCTATCCAACTAATGGCTCATCAACATCTTCAGATTCTAATTTTCAGCTTTAGCAAATTCTCGCAACTTTATATCAAACCACCCCTCGATCTCTGGTATAGTCAGATGCCAAAACATATCCTCCTTTTAATCGCAACTTGGTCCTAGCAACAGAACGCAACCAAAAGAACCACACTCAGCTACATGAGTTTCAAGAAATTGGTGGACAGTTGGCTGTTAAAGCAGTTGCCACACTATAGGTGGTGCAAGAGAATTAACAGATTGTCGACGACAAGGATAGGGAAGAGCACCCAGTGCAGCAGGATTTGAATAATTTTCAAAGTGTTGTTGACAAAGTCCAGCTTCAGGTTCGTGAGGTCACACGAATGTTTGAATAGTTCAAGGCGTGGACGTCAGAATATACCCTGTCAACCTGATGTGGGTTGAGGACGAGCCACAAGACTATGTTGGGGGCCTGTTGGCACATGTTTTGGTAAGTGAATTGTGCAACGTCATGGTAGCTGTACAAGCTCACGCGGTACCATGCAAGGCCAGATCAGCGCGATGGGCGGAAAAATAATTGTTTTGAATATTTAATATATTATTTGACAAAGTTTTGTCACAATAGGTCATCATCGATTACAAGCTAGTTAGAAGTGGATGTTCAATGTAAAGGCGCAAGCCTATATATAAGACTATTTTTACAATTGTGATATACATCGAGGTTGAGATCAAAATTATCTTGAGCATGATTATCGCTTGAGGTCTGGTGTGATCGGTCTATGGTTTTCGAGAATTTTTTGTTGTATCTGTGATCTATCTGGGTTTTTTCCTGATGTATTCTGCCTCTTATTGTGGAGAAGAATAGTTCGTTTTTTAATCCTTTGCACAGAATTAATATGATATGATAGTTGTTGCATAAATATTGTATTTTATTCTACTATTTTCCCTACTACGATCTAATCTATTATGATGCCGCTGTGATCTAATATGTTATGATGCCGCTATGATCTAATCTATTATGATGTTGCGATCTAATATGTTATGATGTTGCTGTGGTCTATTCCATTTTTTCCATGAGTTATTGATGTTGCTACGATTTGTTCTAATTTTGTCACCTTTCCATTTCATTATGAGGTGAGATTTTTTATAAATGATGCTGCTGCGCTAGCATCACTATGACAAATATATGATGTAATATGTAGTTGTGGAAATGAATTAATGATGATCGCATAGTTCTAGATCTAATAGTTATGTTGTCTCCCCATCGGATCCCATACCCTCCCTTCTCACTGGCGGAAACTCGGTTTTGACAGATATCCTTTAAACATCTTGGGTTAGACTTCATCCACTCTGCAGATGTTGCAGGGTAGGGTAAAACCTATCTGGGCTGGTGCTCAGGGATATCGCGTTGGTTGGGCGTCAACAAAGTGAGAACCCCTTTCAATGAGGATTTGCTGGTGGGTTTTCACCAACATAATCTTGACTCATAACAAGAGAAGAGAAGATGTGATAAACTGAATATCAATCTCTCATAGTTCACAAGAAATAACTACAAGAAGAAGGAGAATTTCCATCAATACAACAAGAGGACAAGAAAAAAAAAATTCATAAGAGAGCCTTCCAATGTTGAATGTTATACTTGTGATGAAAATGGACACTTTGCAATAAATTGTACCAAGAAAAGGGACTCCTTCAACAAGAATAAAAGACACTATGCTCACACCACCGAACATGATGAACTAAGAAACAAAAGATTTAGAAGAGAGATGGATGATTCTGATGAAGAGTGTGTGCTAATATTAGCACTCATAGGAGCCATCTCACATGGAATTAATGATTGGCTTTTGAATAGTGGGGAATCTAAACATATGACGGGATAGAAACAATCATTCATCAATATGTCTGATCATGAGTCACCTCAGAATGTAAAACTTGGTGATTATTATCAATACCCCATAAAAGGAAGTGGAGAAGCTTCATACAAGCTAGACTCTGGAAAATATTTAAAGATGAAGGATGTGTTATATGTTCAAGGATTGAAGAAGAATATTCTCTCCATCTCTGCAATGGATGCAAGGGGAATGAGATTTGTATTTGTTGATGGCCAAGTTATAGTGTGGCCTGAAGGAAAGACAATCAAAGATGCAGTAGTGATTGGAGAACAAGACGAAGGATTTACAAGCTAAAGGGACATCCTAAATAACAATGGTTCATGAGTCAATAGAACCAAGTGAACTATGGCACCGAAGGCTTACACATGTTCACTACAGATAACTACTGATTACAAGAAAATAAGACTCAGGATTTCCATAAATATAGGAAATCCATGAAGGGGTTTGTAAAGGATGTGCACAAGGAAAGAATGAAAAGAAGGCATTCCCCAGCTGTGAAACCAACGCTAAAGAAATATTGGAGATAGTACACTCATATGTATGGAGGCCCTTGTCTTCCATCTCACTAAGTGGGTATGTGTACTATGTTTCCTTTATAAATTATTTCTCATGTAAGACTTGGATATATTTCTTGAAAGGGAAAAATAAAGTATTAAACTAGCTCAAGGAAAAAAAATCCTTGGTTGAGAACCAAAATGAAAGGAAGATCATGACTCTGCGGTCATATAATGGTCGATAATTCACCTCAGAAGAATTCAAGGAACTCTGCGGAGATTTTGGCATTAGTAGGGAGTTACACACTCCATACAATCCTTAGCAAAATGGGGTTGCGGAACGAATCACCCGAACCACAATGGAAGCAGGGAAAGCAATGCTACATGACCAGGATCTTCCAATGCACCTTTGGGAAAAAGAAGCAAGGAAATTTGTGTATGTACAGAACTATACTCCTCATCGAGTACTTGACAACAAGAATCCTGAAAAGGATTTCTCGTGAGAGAAACCAAAAGCCATCCATCTTATAATACAGATCCCAAAGGAGAAGAGGACCAAGCTCGATCTTTTTGGAGGAAGGTAAAATTTGTAGGATACAGTGATACATCAAGGCCTATCAAATATACTTCCCAGGATTTAGGAATATCAACATCAGTAGAGATGTAACCTTTGATGAAGATTTTTCATAATCTAGATCGAGAAGGGTACCTATTGAAAAGTTCAAGGAACATGAAGGAACGAAGAGTCCGAGATACAACAATGGAATTGGAAAATATAGAAGACAGTGAATATCATGACATGGAAAAACCACAAGAGCCTATAGAGACACTTCACGAGAAGGACTCCCACAAGAGGGAACCATCATGGGAATGGGAAGTAATACAAGAGTAAGAAAGGTATTGCGCTCCAAAAGGGATACATAGAGAAAAGAAAATAGAAAAATCTTACAACAACTATTTGGTTGTGTTGTGTGACATTATTGACAAGGAACCTTCCAACTATGAAAAGGTTGCAGAAAAGAAAGAATGGAAGGAGGCCATGATCAAGGAGTGTCAGTAAATTATGAATATTGTTGTATGGGAGATATTTCTGAGACTAGAAAGGAAGTTTGTCTTGACTTCAAAGTGGATATACAATATTAACCATCATGTAAATGATAGCATTGATAAACACAAGGCAAGATTTGTGATGCAGATTCTCACAGAAAGAAGTCATAGACTATGACCATACATTTGCACCCATAGAGAGGTACACCTCCATTAGATATATACTTGCATTGGTTGTAGTTATGATATGGAAGATACATCAGATGAATGTAAAGATAACATTCTTAAATGGTGTAGACGAGGAAGAGGTGTACATAGAAAAACCACTAGGATTCGAGACACATAATAGGCAGGCTCATGTGTGCAAATTGAATAATACCTTGTATGGATTGAAACATGCACCGAGAAATTGCTTCGATAGGATGGATAAATTCCTGATGAGACTAGGATTTCCTAAGAGTAAAGAAGATTCCAACCTTTTCTTGAACGTTGAAGGGGAAAGAACATTGATTCTCCTACTATATGTTGATGACCTGTTCTTGACAGGATAGGATGAACTCATTGAATATCAAAAGAGGAGACTTGATATTGAGTTTGAGATGAAATACCTATGGATTATGCACTACTTCTTAGGCATGGAGGTGTGGAAAAGTGTGGATGGGATTTTCCTTGGTCAAGGAAATTATGTAGTGGAGATTATGAAATGATTCAGAATACTAGAATACGAGGTGATAACCAAATTTATGGAATCAAGCTTGAAGCTTCTATGTGATGCTTCATCAGATTCGGTTGATGCCATGATGAATTGTTAGATGATTGGATCATTGATGTACCTAGAGAATACAAGACCATATATATTAATTATTGTGAACACCCTGATCTAGTTCTTGATGGATCCAATACATGTTTACCTAGTTGCTGCAAAGCATGTATTGAGGTACCTAAAGGGTACAATCGAGTATGGGTTCAAGTATGATGCGAATTAGAATGTTACCCTACATGATTATGTTGATTCGTATTGGGAAGGTAGCACCACTAATAGGAAGAGAAATTCGAAATGTTGCTTCAGTTTGGGATCTGGTATGATCTCTTGGTATAGCAGGAAGCAGTCTTGTGTGGTGCTAAGTACAATGGAGGAAGATTATGTTGCATCCCACTTGGCTATTTGTGATGAAGTATGACTATGGAAGCTACTGTCTGATTTGTTTTATATCCATTTAGATGTAACATGTATCTTCTTTGACAACTAGCGTTGCATGAAGTTTTCATAGAAACTAATGTTCCATAACAAGTCGAAGCACATAGAGATCAACTTCCACTATATCAGGGAGATGGTGTGGACAGGAGCAATGAATCTCTAGTACCTAGAAATGAATGAGCTTATAGTTAATGTATTGAACAATTGTTTAGCTAGACTGAAATTATAGTACTTCAGAAAAACACTTGGTCTGATCCAAAACAAGACCCCTTGGAAGAGGGAGTGATGATTTCTACCATAGTTGGAGAGATACATTGTCTTGGTGACATAATCAGTCATGCAAGTTTTCCTCAGATGTAATAAGTCCTGGAAAATATCGCAAGTTGTCCTTGGATGTAATCAATCCTGGTGTGTTCCTATGCTAGAAATAGAAAGAGACCAGAAGACACAGATGCATGAGATCTCACATTGGAAATGAGACAGGTTGTTTGAGAAAGAAAGATCCTCATGTAGGATGCAGGTTGCTCGAATGTAATCAGTCCTATAGGTTTTCCTTGGATGTAATCATTCCTAGTAAAGGTCTCAGGTTATCCTTGGACTTAATTAGTCTAGATACAGGTTATCTAAAGTGTAAAAGATCCTGGCATAGTACGCAAGTTATTCAGATGTAATGAGTCTTGTGGCTTGTATGGACTATAAAAGGGTCCTAGAAGGTTGTCTGAATGGAAAATATATTGGACGCAGGTTATCCATTTGTAATAATTCCTTCAGTTTGGACTAGAATATGAATGTCCCGGCATGGTATGCAGGTTGTTTGGTCGTAATCAGTCCTTGTATGTGTGTATTCACATGTTGGAGATTATGTGGTCACAAGTCACATGGTGTGTACCTAGGAAGTTCTCACATAATCGTAGATGCAAGTTGTCTTAGTGACATGAAATATTCTAGCTTGTTCCTATGTTGGTAGAACATCGGTTGACCATAGAGAGGTAATACACTTGTTGTTTTCTTACGTGATTCTTGCATAGTGGAAGATGTAGGCTGTCTCAGTGACGTGAAAGATCTTGTCATGCTCCTACATTGGTAGAATGAGGTGCTCTGCATATGGAATGTGGTATGTGTTCTCTATGTGTTTTGTTTCATTTTGTGATGGACAAAAGATATCATATGGACACAACAAAATGACGGTAGGAGACATGGGTTATTGTAGTGGTAATTTAAATAACTTCATGGGATATACCCTCGCAATGGCTTTCTCATGGATATGATGAAGACCTGGATGAGGACTAGGCCTACCCCCACCATAAAAAGTGGTTGGGTCTCTAGAACATTCCGATGATAGATAGTATTATTCATTGATTGTTAAGATGATGACTATAGAAGAAACGATGATGATGACTGGACAAGATGTGTTAATGACTATGGAGAGAGATAGAGAATACCTTCCTATTTAAGAGGGATTGTTGTTGTAATTGTACAATTCTGATGTATATTATCATTATACGATGTTGTACGCCCATCAAATATGTGGTTTCCTCCTTTCAGGATGTCATTATTGTGTATGGACCTTGAGGTACAATGTCCATTGTAAGTCAAAGAAATAGTCCCTAGTATAATATATTATAATGTGATTTCGGAGTCTATATAGGATAATTTGGCATTTCTAGGGTAAGAGGTCGACCCCAGTTTTGTGTTAGGTAAATCACTTAAAAAGTGTAAAAAAGGAGGCGCATAAGAATTCTTACTATTGGGTTTCCCCATCTTGTAATATTGTCTTAGTGACGAAACTATTCTGCAGAAGTTTGCGTGGTTTTCCCCTTTATGGTTTCCCTAGTGAAAATATTTGTGTCTTGTGTATCTACCCTTATGTTATGTATCTTGTTGTACTTTTTATTCTTTCATATAAATATCCTAATCAATTTATTAATACTAGAAAAAATAACATACTCAATTGACCAAGGACAAAGGATGATGTGAAGTTCTATGTTAGGAGAATGATTATTCAACACACATGATTATAAACATATCAATCACAATGAATTATCTAAGAATAAATAAGAATCAAACCAATACATCTACAATATATATGAAGAACATAAGATCTTTTTGTCATTTTTTGTTTACCCTTATCTTATCTAATGAAAAACAAAACCCATACTAGATACTTTGATGTAGAATTTGTGGAAAAAGAAACCCTTCGGAGCTACTCTGTTGAGATTTTTTAACCACTTGTTGAATGCCAATGGAATTTTGGAACAAAGTTCTTCATGGAATTTGTACGACTTGGCTTTTTACTTTGACTAGCATTCATTTTGAAGGTATTTCTCCTTGAATATTTGGTGGTTCCTTAGACCATGTTAAGGTTTTTGTACATGGATATGGCATTTATTTCACATTTGTTGTTGACCACTGACATTTAAAAGGGGGCATGCACCTATCTTATAGCCATGTGGACATCATTTGGTTACCTGGAATCATATTTCAATATAATGAATTGGTTTGAGTACATTGCTTTGTAGAGTATTTTCTTGAAAATATGTGTTAAGGCTATGCACCATCATCTTTTTCTTTGTCTCTTTATTCAATTATACAAATCATCTATAAAACATGTCAAATGACAAGCAATGAATAGGATCTAGACTATGAATAATGGCACATTTTTTAAAAGCATTTATAATAGAACCCCTTCTTGACTCCTAGTTTGGTCTTTCCAATAGAAAAAGTTGTACAAATACAATTCTCTAAGTCTAGGAACATGTACCCATTATTTGAATTTGATTAGGTGAGTAGACACTATTGTGGCTTTTCTAGCAATTGCTCTTGGAAGAACACCAATATATGAGACAAATTCCCTAGTTAGATATCACGAGGGTGTCTTTTTTCTATTTTCTATGTGACTCAATTGTAGCGCTATTTAAATGATTTTTTGCGAGAGAAAAAAAGATCCAACCCATGTGGATGGGACGATCCTGTGGCATATGTCTAGTTAGCTAGTAGATAGTGGACTCTATGTGCCCATAATGAGTGTTAGAGATAAATTGTATTAATATTTGGCTATGCATCAATATGGGAGCATTGAGTATGATGTATTTTTGTATAAGCAATGTGAGCTAACATTGAGGTTGTTATGGGGCATGCATGTCTTTCATCTTCTTAAAAACGAAGAGGGATATGAAGCCTTATGCATTTGTTTTTTAGATTAATCCCAAAACCTAAGTTTACTTTCTATTTGTTTTGGTTTATTTCTACAGTAAGGAGTCTCAATATTTATTTGTAACCCCTCTTGGCTTGGGTTTAAACACAATCAAATACATACTATATCTTTTTATAGGAGCTGGTAGTAGATAAGAAACAATTGTGCTTACTAGATTTACTAATACTAGTTAGGAGACTTAATCCAAGGTCACATTCATTAAATAAAATGGTGCTTTAACTGGCTGGCCATCGACTAAAACTATTTCTCCTTCCTCTATTATTGGTGGGGCTTTTTATGCCCCTTTATATGTATTTGTCTCTTTTTTTGTGCCTACCTCCATTGTAGCTTTATTGCATCTGATTCTATCCTACCTCATAGGAATCCATAAATATTTCTATATCTAAAATAAGTTCTAACCACCTATACATAAAGAAATCTATTTACAGTTTGTAAACTCATAATTGTGTTTTTTTACTTTCTTTTCAACTTAGTCGCCATCTTCTCTTAAAGAAAATTTTCCAAAGTATCTATTTTTTGCTAAAGTGCATAATTCTCTTTTTGCTATTGTTCCTATGTGTTGGATGCCATTTTGTTAGCATTGTCGATGTTATTTTTTTGTTGAGCTATTAAAAGGATATAATAATCCTCATGGATTGGATATAGCATATGTTCATCTATCTTGAGTTCTTTAGAAATTTTACATCCAAATAAGTTTCTTCTTTTCATTGTTTTTTATTTGGATGGTGCAAGTTATAAGCCATTTGTTGCAGGATATGCACAATGAAAGTAGTAAAGGAATGAATGTTACTTTGTCCCTATGTGATTTAACTAGATCCATGAAATGTATTTTTTGATCTAGGAATAACCTAGAGCATTCCTTGAAGAAATTCCTCGAGCTTATTTTTCTTTGACTCTACTCATTGTTGGTTGCATTTGTGCTAGCCATTGAAGTAGCTTCTTTGCTTTAGATTATCCATCATAAAATGCTAGTTGTACTAGCAACGACAGGAAAGAAATATAAAAAGATAACATAAAACACGCATCGATGCAGAAAGCTAGAAAACACTCAACAATGCAATAGCCCCAGTAAATCTAGAGTAAATGTTTAATCCTGCAATATTTTCTTGCGACACTTCATGTTTGCATAGATCTCCCAAGCCACATCGAGGACATGGGTTCCCAAAAATACATAGAGATACACCTAATATCACTCTCTCTCATTATATACCTTTGTAAATTTTATGAACTCGACATATTGTATATGTAACAAACATAAAATAAATATAATAGTTAAATAATTAATAATAAACATAATTAATTATACTTAAGATGAAAGGACATGAACTTTCATTGACAACTCCCAAGCCTTATTTAATAGGTGGTTATCAACCATTGTAATCATCATTCATCCTATCATTAATATATACTTCCGTTATGGCTTATCGAATATTCGAGGTGTTCTCTTGAATATTATTGTATAAGCGAATAATTATTTGCCTCAAGTGGTATCAGAGCCTCGTTTGGCTGATCTAGGCCTTTGGCCTTAATTCTCAGACCTTGTCTGATTTTTGGCTTGTAGCCTTATTTTAGGGTTTCCCTAAAATATTGGACATTGTCCAAAAGAAAAAGAAAAATGTAAAAAGAAAGAAAAAGAAAGTTTAAAAAAAAAAGTTAAAAAAAAAAGAAAAGAAAAGTGAAAGGAAAAAAAGTTATTTTATTATTATTAAAACAAATAATAAAATAAAGATTTTTATTATATAACAATTAATTATTATTTAAAAAAATATATATATTAAACTATATATATATTTTATAAAAACATTAATATAATTATTAATTAATTAATTAATAATAATTATTATAAAAAGAAAATTATAATAATTATTATTTTATAATAATTATTGTTGAAAAAAAAGGGTTATTTAACCTAAGGAAGAAGACCAATTATTGTTGAAGAAATCGTCAAAGGAAAACAAAATCGAAAAAAATCGAAGACCATCATCATCTAGTGTGGAAGAAATCAGAGATCATGGAACCTAGTTTACGACTACAAATAGAGAAATTAGAAGCCAAGTTAAAACGTTATCGAATAGACAATGAAGAGTTACAAGACTTGAATATGAAATTAGAAGTATTGATTAAATTACATAAGATGCAAAAAGAGAGCAAGGAACAAAAAATTAAGAAGTTGAAAAGTAGTCGGAAGACAGAACAATCTACGGAAGACATTGAAGAAAAACTTCTAGACAAATAGGAAGAAAATCGTTGTATCAGAAGCCATAACGAAGATCTTAACGAACAACTTAAGAAGTTTGAAGATGACAGAAAATCACATGTAGAAGTGATTAAGAAGTTTCAAAATGAGAACATGCAGTTAGAAAAGAAGTTGGAAAAGATATAGAAGGAAACCTTAAAACCTCAAGAGACGAAAATACAACTTTCTGCTAAGATCAATGCTAAAAAAATGAGACTCGTAAAAGAAAATGACATTGTGAAAATTCCATATTGACACCCCAACCATAAAAACAGATATTCGAAAAAGTGGAAAATATCGAAAGAAAGCAGTACCAATGTGATCAAATATCCTAATGATAGATCAAAATGGAATGCCAATAGTCAACAACAAATCAATTTGGAATGGATTGATTCATCCACATATCAGAAGTTGTGCTCAAATTTTAGTAGTTCGTATCAACATATTTTGTCAGCTATGACACAACAAAAAATGATTCAGAAACATTATAAGGCTTTGAGGACAAAGCCTTTCTAAGGGAGTGGCAATGTAACAAACTTAAATAATAACAACAAACAATAATAATAATAATAATAAACATCAACATTTATATATAATACATAATAATATTTAATAATGTCTTTACAAAAAGACATGACTCTTAATGAAAGGGTATTCTGCCAAAATATAAATAACGGTTCCTTAATTGTAATTTGGACTTATCTATCAATTTATTCATATTTTATTATCTATGGATATGTGGGTTATTTCATAAATTACTTAATTGAGAATATCCAACTATGGATATTGCAGTATAGCGATGTACACTTCCATTAGATCTATACTTGCATTGCTTGTAGTTATGAGATGGAAGATACACCAAATGGATGTCAACACAACATTCTTAAATGGTGTAGACAAGCAGGAAGTGTAGCTAGAAAAACCACTGGGATTCAAGACACATGATAGGCAGACTCATGTGTGCAAATTGAAGAAGGCTTTGTATGGATTGAAACATGCACTAATAGCTTCCTAATGAGCCTGGGATTTCCTTAGAGTAAAGATTATGAAAAGATTCAGAATACTAGACTGCAAGCTGATAGTCACACTTATGGAATCAAACTTTAAGCTTCTATGTGATGCTTCATTAGATTCGGTTGATGCCACGATGTATCATCAGATGATTAAATCATTGATATACCCAATGAATATCAGATCGAACATATGATTTGTTGTGAAAAACCTGAGCTAGTTTGTGACAGATCCAAAATATGTTCACCTGGTTGCTGCAAATCATGTATTGAGGTACCTAAAGGGTATAGTCAAGTATGGGTTCAAGTAGGATGCAAATTAGAATATTGATTTGCAATATTACCTTGATTCAGATTGGGAAGGTAAAGCCACTAGTATGAAGATAAATTTAGGTTGTTGCTTTAGTTTTGGATCCAGTATGATCTTCTGGTTTAGTAGGAAATAGTCCTGCGTGGTGTTGAGTACAAGCACAGGGGCTTCACTTGTTGACCAATATCCTATCACGTTAGTTCATATTGTGGGTTTTAAAATTATAAAAAATCGAACCAATATATTGCAGGGATTGAGGGGATGAGGGGTTTAAGGTGGGGGTGGGTAGGGTGGTTTATAAGGATCGAGGTATAAAAAGGGGTGGGGAGGAGGTTTTAATTATTGGGAGGGGGTTTCAACAAAAAACGTTTGGGTCAATATCTCTCGAAATTAAGGGTATTCTTTAATATCCCACGATCGCACGTGCTATGTAAGAGGTTCACTAAGTGAAGTCCCCGTGACTACAAGCAAGGAATATTATATTTCCTCTCACTCAGATAGTTGTGATGAAGTGTGGCTGCATAAACTACTGTTTGATTTGTTTGATATCCATTTAGATGCAAAATGTATCTTCTATGACAACCATAGTTGCATGAATATGTCGTAGAACCCAATGTTCCATGATAATTTGAAGCACATATAGATCAAGTTCCACTATATCATGGATATGGTGTAGAAAGGAGCAATGAATCTCCAGTACATGGAAATGAATGAGCAGATAGTCAATGTATTGACCAAACCTCTAGCTAGAGTGAAGTTCAAGTAATTATGAGAAAGACTTGGTGTGATCTAGAATGAGACCCATCGAAAGAGGGAGTGATGAGTTCTAGCATAGTTGGAGAAACAGGTTGTCTTGATGACATAATCAGTCATGTAGGTTGTCCTCAGATGCAATAAGTCCTAGAAAATATCATAAGTTATCCTTGGACGTAATCCATCCTCGTGTGTTCCTATGCTAGAAATAGAAATAGACCAGAATACGTAGATGCATGAGATATTACATGGGAAATGATAAACGTTATCCAAGAGGAAAATATCCTGGTGTAGGAGGCAGGTTACTCGGATGTAATCGGTCCTTTAGGTTTTCCTAAGTTATCCTTGGATGTAATCAGTCCCAAGTTATCCTTGGATGTAATCAGTCCCAATAAATTTTATCCAAAGCATAAAATATCTTTGCATACTACTCAATTTATTCATATGTAATGAGTCTTGTGGCTTCTATGGAGTGTGAAAGAATCTTGGTGTAGTACGCAAGTTACTTGGACTTAATAAGTCTTGGAATGTTTTATGAACAGAAAAGATCCACAACGCAGGTTGTTCATATGTAATAAGTCCTTGAGGTTGATGGGGAATGTAAGCATCTTCGCATGGTATGCAGGTTATTTGTCCGTAATCACTCCTTGTATGTGTGTATTCCCATGATGAGGTCACAAGGCACTTGGTTTACACCTAGGAATCTCTCAAATATTGGTAGATGCAGGTGGTGTTAGTGACGTGAAATATTCTAACATGCTCCTATGTTGGTAGAACATAGGTTGACCATAGAGACATAATGCACTTGGTGTGATCTTAGGTGATTCTCGCATAGTGGAAGATGCAGCTTGCCTTGGTGACATGAAATATCCTGTAATAATCCTATGTTGGTAAAATATAGCTGCTCTTCAATTGGGTTGTGCTATGTTTTCTCTGTGTTTTCTTTCAGGGGGGGGGATGGAAAAAAGAGATGATATGGATACAACAGGATGATGATAGGAGACACAGGTTATTGTTGTGTCAATGTAAAGAAGGTCATGGGATGTACATACGCAATGGCTTGGTAATGGATATGATGAAGACCTGGATGAGGATGATGCCTATGGCTAGCATGAAAAAGGGTTGCGTCTATATAGGATTCTGATGACAGATAGTATTTTTTGATGATCGATGAGATGATCACTATGGAAGAAGCGAGGATGATGACGAGAAAAGATTGTTGATGATTGTGGAGAGAGAGAGAATACCTTCCTATTTAAGAGGGAGTGTTGTTGTAATTGTAACTTTGGAAGACATCTTGATGTATATTATCATTGTATGATGTTGTACCCCCATCATATATGTGTTTTCCTCCTTTCGAGATGTCATTATTGTGTATGGACCTTGAGGTACAACCTTCATTTCAAGTTGCGGAAATAGTACCTAGTATAATATATTGTAAAATGATTTCAGAGTTTCTATAGGAGAATTCGTCCTTTCTACGGTAATATGTCATCCTTAGTTATGTGTTAGGTAAATCACTCAAAAGGTGTAGAAATGGAGGCGCGGCATACTTCTTATTATTGGGTTTGTCCATCTTGTAATATTGTCTTAGTGACGGAACTATTCTGTAGAAGTTTGCGCGGTTTTCCCCCTTATGGTCTCCCCAGTGAAAATATTTATGTCTTGTGTATATTCTCTATCTTATGTATCTTTTTGTACTTGTTATTATTTCAGATAAAGATCCTAATCAAGTTAATACAACTACAAAAAATAACATACTCAATTGACCGATACCAAAGGACAAAGTGAAGTCCTATGTTAGGAGAATTATTATTCAACACACATGATTATAAACATATCAATCATAGTGAATTATCCAAGAAGAAAGAAGAAGAATAAAACCACTCCATCTACAATAGATATGGAAAACATCATATCTTTTTGTTTCTTTTTGTTTACCTTTATCTTATCCAATGAAAAACAAAACCCATACTAGATACTTTTATGTGTAATTTGTGGAAAAAGAAACAGTTTAGAGCTACTCTATTGAATTGTTTTTTACCACTTGTTGAAGGCCAATGCCATCTTAGAACAAAGTCCTTCATGGAATTTGTAGGACTTGGCATCTTACTTTGACTAGCATTAATTTCCAAGGGATTGTTCCTTGAAGATTTTGTGGTTACTTAGATCGCTTTCAGGTTTGTGTACATGGTGATGGGGTTGATTTCATATTTGTTGTTGACCACTAACATTTAAAAGGGGGCATGCACCTAGCCTATATCCATGTGGACATCATTTGGTTACATGAAATCATATTTTTATACGACAAATTGGTTTGAGTACATTGCTTTCTAAAGTATTTTCTTGAAAAGATGTGTTAAGGCTATCCACCATCATATTTTTCCTTTGTATCTTTATTCAATGATACAAAGCATCTATAAAAAATGTCAAATGACAAGCAAATGAAGAGAATTTAGACTATGAAGACTGGAATCTTTTTTAAAAGCATTGACAATAGAACCCTTACTTGAATCCTAGTTTGGTCTTTCAAAAAGAAAAAATTGTACAAATACATTGCTCTGAGTCTAGGAACATGTACCCATTATTTGAATTTGATTAGGCGAGTAGACACTATTGTGGATTTTCTAGCAATAGTTGTTGGAAAAAAACCAATATATGAGAAAAATTCCCTAGTTAGATAGAAAGAGGGGTATGTTTTTTTCTATTTTCTATGTGACTCAATCGTAGCATTGTTTAAATGTATTTTTGTGAGAAAGAAAAGGATCCAAACTGTTATCACAATTTTCCGCTCAGTAGGAAATGGTGAGAAGGCCAAACAAAGCAATCAAAAGGGCTCAAAACGCGCATAAATTTCCATTCTCATGGTGGACGAAAAATCAAGTTAAAAGGGAAGGCGTTTCTATGGTGAGGATCTAAAAGCGAGTCAAATCGACGAACGAAGTGTTTTTTGTGAGAACCACATGCACGACAAAAACTGCCTCTGCATTTCTATGAAATGAAACTAAAGTGACCGCAAGTTCCAAGGGTCATGATAAACGGAAGACAGATCAGTGGGCGAGATCGATTTTGCTATATCAAAGTGCTCATTAGTTTTCCTATCTTCTTATCCATGAAATGGGTTAAAGTAACACAAAATCTGACATCCTAGATTTCATCGAGACAAGATCTACGGTGGGTAATGCCTTCGTTGATGGGACTAGCACAAGAGAAGTGGCCCCATAAAAATGACGAAATATTACGGCTCTGTTCATGTGGACAATGGATATGGAAGGTGCTCATATCGAAGAGTGAAAAACATTCTAGAGCCATAAAAGCCGCATTAAGATTGGTCTGAAGGCCTAAAAGACTCCCTCATGTGCGATCTATTTTCCCTGACAGGTAATTGAGTTCCCTGATGCCATTTGTGGCATGACCATAGGTGAAAATAATCCTCACAACAATGCAAAATATCCCAAAACCAATGGTCCATCATATAGCTTGCATGTGAAATCAGAAGGACATCATGAAGGTCTAAGATATGAGTAGCAAATATGATCTCTACACAAAGTAAGAGATACGTAGTAGAAAGAGGTGGCTCTGATATCGTCCTCTGCAGGAACAGAAGCGTAGGAAAGCGTTAATTCCAGATGCCTTGATGTGTATGGTCGACAAGGAAGAATAACCCCAAAAGTATTTTACGTAGCCAATAATGAAATACTGTAGCATATAAGGAAGTGTGACTAGATATCCAGCCAGAAAATAAGTCCTCATCCCACATGATCGCTCGTTCTGTCACCAGACTACTCGATGGTGAAGTGTGTGATGGTAATGACGGGGCATAGTCGTGTCCAATTATCTAGCTCTATATAAATATCCATTTTCAGGGCCACATAAGGTAGAGTCTCATTGCGCCTTGAATGAAAGTCGAGAAGAATAGGTGTCAGTTTACTGTAAATTTTAGAAGACTTGGGTTACTCCTGCTATGTTTTTTGTGCTTACAAAGATGGTATGTCAGGATTTTTTCCTGGTCTATAATCTTGCCTCTTTTATATCCTCATGCCAAGGAAATTCCAGCCATCATGGTAGAGACATTCATTTCATTAGAGATGTTTTCCAGCATCATCAAGGTCAAGAAAAAGACATTCATCGCATTAGATGGACCTACTGACGCTGGTGAAGGCATTATTGTCTTAACAGAAGGACATACCCTCGTGGGAATCATACCTGCATTTTCATGTCCCATGGATGTCCCCCCAAAGCCTCCAGATGTAGTCACTACCTCCAAAGCCTTGGTACGTGATGAATATGTTTAGGGGTGACCAGTAGGAGCGAATCATCATACTAGAGGGGTGGGTGTCCAAAGTCTTTCTATATCTAAAATAATTTCTATCCACCTATACATAGAGAAATCTATTTATAGTTTATAATCTCATAATTGGTTTTTTGTACTTTAGTCGACATCTTCTCTCAAGGAAAATTTTCCAAAGTATCTATTTTTTGCTAGAGTGCGGAATTCTCTTTTTGCTATTGTTCCTATATGTTGGAGGACATTTTCTTAGCATTGTCAATTTTTTTTCAGCTATTAGAAGGATATAATAATCCTCGTGGATTGAATCTAGCATATGTCCATCTATCTTGGGTTCAGTAGAAGTTTTACATCCAAATAAGTTTCTTCTTTTCCTTGTTTTTTATTTGGATGGTGCAAGTACTAATCCATTTGTTGCAAGATATACACAACGAAATTAGTAAAGGAATGAATGTTACTTTTTCCCTATGTGATTGTAATAGATCCCTGCAATGTATTTTTTGATCTGGGAATAACCTAGAGCATTCCTTGAAGAAAGTCCTCGGGCTTTTTTTTCTTTGAATCTACTCATTATTGGTTGCATTTATGCTAGCCATTGAAGTAGCTTCTTTTCTTTACATTATTCATCATAAAATCATAGTTGTACTACCAACGAAAAGAAAGAAATATAAAAAGATAACATAAAACACACATCAATGCACAAAGCTATAAAACATGCAAGAATTCAATCGCCCCAATAAATCTAGATGAAAATTTTAAGCCTGCTATATTTTGTTGTGACATTTCATATTTGCATAGATATCCCAAGCCACATCGAGGACATGGGTTCCCAAAAATACATAGATCTAGAATAAGATCACTCTCTATCATTGTCTATCTTTGTAAATTTTACAAACTCAACATATTGTATATCACATTGTCTAGTTTTCCTAGCAATGGAAAGTAACAAATCTAAAAATATAGTAGAAAAAAAAGCATCATCATACATTTTTGAAGATCTAAAAAAAACTCAAGAATGAAATAATGCCAATAAATCTAGATGAACCTTATAGGCCTGCAATAACTATAGATATCCCATGCCATGTCAAGAACATGGGTTCCCAAAAAGAGATAGATCTAGATTGAGATCAAGTCTCTCAAAATTCAAAAATTCAAAATGATTTTCAGACAATAAAAAGCATATCAAGATGGCCGCAGGATCTAGAAGCCATCATAACTGAATGGAGGACATTCAAACAAATCTACAAGGAAGAAGTGTCAGTTGAATCTAGCTAAGGAACATGGGAAGAAAAGTTGTTATTTTCTTTGATTGCGCCCAAACATTTCTAGGGATATGTTCTCTTTGCATGCCATCTATGGCAAGTTTTTTTTGCACACCATAAATAATATGCCACACATGCCTATGATATTGAAAGAAGCTATATTATTATTTATTTGGAAAAGGAGAAATAGATTAGTTTTTAATTTCTTGTTGACCAACCATCTATGTATGTAAACCTCATTGAAGTTACAACTCTGTGACATAAGATTATAAAACATTTTTTAGACATAAGACCATAAAATAGGATGTGATTAATGCATCGATGCTCTATCATATGCAAGAAACTATGAAAGGACACTCAATATCCTATCATAGGCTGAGTCTAAAAAATGTAGTTTTTCTTCACACATGCAGAAATATATTTGTATAAAACACACTACACACATCTCTATAAACAATGTGGAAAAAATGAGATTTAATAGTCTTAGTATCTTGTATCTTAATAGAGCTTGATTTTTATTGATATAGTACTCTTGTAGACTAGTATTGATTATTGATACAATGGTTTGATAGAAAGGAGGGATACTGCTCACTCTGCAATATAGAATCTCCACTATTAAAGACAAAAGTGGGAATCCCATGAACATCAAAGGATGAGTGTGTTTAGAAACAAATAATCCAAAATTAACTTTGAACTATGAAAATACAGACCTTCATGCATAAGGAAATCCACCCCAATCATGACCACAATATCTTATAAATGTACCTCTCAAACCATAAAAAGGAATCGGTTAAGTGTTCAAGTTCTTGAAGTCGATGGGCCAGGATACACTCTTTATCAATGTCTATCTTTAATAAATTTTACACATTGAACATACTCTATAGTAGGTTGCCTAGTTTTCCTAGCAATGACATGCTAGATAAATTAGGCATGTCTTTCATCCTAGTTAGAAGAGATGTACTACATTCACCAAATAATGGAATAAAACAAAAACTATAGTTTTAACTCCACTATTGAAAAGAAAGATGTTAAGATGGTTGGTCAACCTTGCTTATTTACCAACACACTAGAAGACAAATCACACAAGCACTATAAAATGGAAGAATCCAAATAAAATATGTCCACTATTATTGCGATGGCTGCTTTGAATGAGAAATCCCATTGCATGCCAATTCACTTAATTTTCCACTATCCTATATGAATTTCTAGATCCTCTAAATATGACAAACAACATCCAAAGAGCATCACATCCAATCCCTTATTGGCATTTGTCTTGTACAAACAACAACAATGTCTTTCATCCTATTTGAGAAATGTTGTCTAGGCAATAAGAGCATGTATGTCTATTAAACAAAAAGAAAATGATAGCTATAGTGGCAAGACAATAATAGATGTCTTTTCAAACCACACTAATGAGTTTGGACACACAATAAGCATTTTTTCTTAGTTAAACAAAAAAAATAAAAAAATAAAAAACCGTCACACCCTAAATTAAATCTCTATTCCCAAAAGGAAATTTGTATTTCTAGATCTCAATAATTGAAATGTAATTTTACAAACTTAGATATAATGAAAATTGTCTGCAGTTCTTTGGATGTAAATTAGGTTTCTACTATCATTTTGAAACAAGTTACATGAAAAAAAAACTTACAAAGAAAAAAAACATGACATATAATGAAAGGAAAGGACTTGAATGAGAAAAAAGATAAAAAATCTATTCAATAAAAAGGGTTGTAAAGATATATATTTTTTTATCAAACAAGAGAACAGCACACACTTTAATTATTAAATAAGGAATGGCAAAAAAAAACTTGTTTGTAAGAGCCACAATGGCCACGAGTTTATTCAATCTTTGAGATTCATAGATGCAACTCTAAACACAATTAAAATCAAGGAAACCTTTGCTTTGCCTATAACAGCTAACATAAATATTGCATAATTGAAATGCATCTAGCATATGTTCATTGAAATGCATCTTTGAATATAGCATATGTTCATCTATCTTGGGTTCTTTACAAATTTTACATCTAAATAAGTTTCCTCTTTTCATTGTTTTTTATTTGGATGGTGCAAGTTCTAAGCCATTTATTGTAGGATACACACAACTAAACTAGTAAAGGAATGAATGTTACATTTTCCCTTTGTGATTACAATAGATCCCTGCAATGTATGTTTTGATCTAGGAATAACCTGGATCATTCCTTGAAGAAAGTCCTCCAACTTATTTTTCTTTCAATCTACTCATTGTTGGTTGCATTTGTGCTAGACATTGAAGTAACTTGTTTGCTTTAGATTAATCCTATTTGTACTAACAACCATAAGAAAGAAATATAAAAAGATAACATAAAACACACATCAATGAACAAATCTAGAAAGCACTCAAAAATGCAATAGCCCCAATAAATCTAGATGAAAAGTTTAAGCCTGCAATATTATGCTGTGATACTTCATATTTGGATAGATATCCCAAGGCAGGTTGAGGACATGGGTTCCAAAAAATACAATGGCAATGGAAAGCTTGATTTCAATCCAATGCTTTATTTCTACCTTGACCAACAAAGGATAGATAGAGAACAACTTTTTATTCAATAGTAGAAAACCATATGCATTTCTGCTATGCAATACGTAAGAGCCATACTGGCCATGAGTTTCTTGATTCTTTGAGATACATAGATGCGGCTCTAAACACAATTAAAATCAAGGAAACCTTTTCTTTCCCTCTGACAACTAACAAAAACTAAAATCGTTTTATGAGAGCATTAGGAAATCTCGGTAGAATTCTTGGAATTTAAAAAAAACTATGTTTTGCCTATATCAACTAACATAAACTAAAATCATTTTATGGGAACTTAACTTACTAATACTAGTTAAGCAACTTAATCCAAGGGTACATTCAATAAATAAAATGGTTCTTTAACTGGTTGGCCACTGACTGAAAATGTTTCTTCTTCATCTATTATTGGTGGGGCTTTTTATGCCCCTTTAGGTGTCTTTTTCTCTTTTTTTGTGCCTACCTCCACTGTAGCTTTATTGCACCCAATTCTATGCTAGCTCATAGGAATCCCTAAATATTTATATATCTAAAATAATTTATACCACCTATACATAAAGAAAGCTATTTATAGTTTATAAACTCACAATTGGTTTTTTGTACTTTCTTTTCAGCTTAGTCGACATCTTCTCTGAAGGAAAATTTTCCAAAGTATTTGTTTTTTCCTAGAGTGCGGAATTATCTTTTTGCTATTGTTCATATGTGTTGGACGACATTTTCTTAGCATTGTCAATTTTAATTTTATCTATTAGAAGGATATAATAATCCTCGTGGATTGAATCTAACATATGTCCATCTGTCCTGGGTTCTTTAGAAATTTTACATCCAAATAAGTTTCTTCTTTTCATTTTTTTTTTATTTGGATGGTGCAAGTTCTAATCCATTTGTAACAGGATACAAAAAATGAAAGTAGTAAAGGAATGAATTTTTCTTTGTCCCTATGTGATTCCAATAGAACCTTCCAATGTATTTTTTGATCTAGGAATAACCTAGAGCATTCCTTGAAGAAAGTCCTGTAGCTTATTTTTCTTTGACTCTACTCATTATTGATTACATTTATGCTAGCCATTGAAGTAGCTTCTTTTCTTTACATTATCCATCATAAAATACTAGTTGTAATAGCGACGACAAGAAATAAATATAAAAAGATAACATAAAACACACATCAATGCACAAAGCTAGAAAACACGCAAGAATGCAATAGCCCTAATAAATCTAGATGAAACTTTTAAGCCTGCTATATTTTGTTGTGACACATCATATTTGCATAGATCTCCCAAGCCTTGTTGAGGACATGGGTTCCCAAATATACATAGATCTAGAATAAGATCACTCTATCATTTTCTATCTTTGTAAATTTTACAAACTCGACATATTCTATATCACATTGCCTAGTTTTCCTAGCAATGGAAAGCAACAAATCTAAAAATATAGCAGAAAAAATCTCAAGAATGCAATAATAGCAACAAATCTAGATGAAACTTATAGGTCTACAATAAATATAGATCTCCCAATCCATGTCAAGACAATGGGTTCCCAAAAAGACATAGATCTAGATTGAGATCTAGTCTCTCAAAATTCAAAATTCAAAATGATTTCAGACAATACTAAGCATATTCGAGATGGTCGTGGGATCTAGAAGCTATCATAACTGAATGGAGGACATTCAAACAAATATACAAGGAAGAAGTGTCAGCTAAGTCTAGCTAAAGAACATGGGAACAAGAATTGTTATTTTCTCTGATTGCACCCAAACTTTTCTAGGGATATGTTCTCTTTGCATACCATCTATGGCAAGTTTTTTTTCAAACCATAAATAATATGCCACACATGCCTATGATATTGAAACAAACTATATTGTTTGGAAAAGGAGAAATGGATTATTTTTTAATTTCTTGTTGACCAACCATCTATGTATGCAAACCTCATTGAAGTTACAACTCCTTGACATAAGATTACAAAACATTTTTTAGACATAAGACCATAGAAGATGATGCGATCAATGTATCGGTACTCTATCATATGCAAGAAACTAAGAAAGGAGACTCAATGTCCTGTCATAGGCTAAGTCTACAAAATGTAGTTTTTCTTGATGCGTGCAGAAATATATTTGTATAAAACACACTACACACATCTCTATAAACAATGTGAAAAAAATGAGATTTAATAGTCTTAGTATCTTGTATCTTAATTGAGCTTGATTTTTATTGATATAGTACTCTTGCATACTAGTATTGATTATTAATACAATGGTTTGATAGAAAGGAGGGATATTGCTCAATATGCAATATAGAATATCCTCTATTAAAGACAAAAGTGGGAATCCCATGAACCTCAAAGGATGAGTGTGTTTAGAAACAAATAATCCAAAATTAACTTCAAACTATGAAAATATGGACCTTCCTACATAAGGAAATCCACCCCAATCATGACCATGATATCTTATAAATGTACCTCTAAAACCATAAAAAGGAATCTGTTAAGTGTTCAAGTTCTTGAAGTCAATGGGCCAGGATACACTCTTTATCAATTCCTATCTTTAACAAATTTTACACATTGCCCATACTCTATAGCAGGTTGCCTAGTTTTCCTAGCAATGCCATGCTAGATAAAATTTGAGAGAGAAGTCGATGGCCTAGTAAAAAAAAGCTACAAGTTTCTATAATGCTAGTTGCCACCTTGTACTACATGTAAGATTCTATTGACAAACTATATACTATCATATATGAAAATGGTATGAACCATAAAAGTACAATGCATGGATATGTCAATCCAAGGCCCATATTTGTAGAACACCAAGAGATAGGACCTTCCAACACGATTTCATGGACTAGACATAGTAATAATGATAGCAAGCAATAGTTGGGTTCAGTCGAGCTAGATAAATTAGGGGTGTCTTGCATCCTAGTTAGGAGAGATGTGCTACATTCACAAAATAATGGAATAAAGCAAAAATCATAGTTTTAACTCCACGATTGAAAAGCAAGTTGTTAAGATGATTAGTCAACCTTGTTTATTTACCAACACAATAGAATACAAAGCACAAAAGCACTATAAAATGGAATAATCCAAAGAAAAAATATCCAGTATTATTTCCATGGCTTCTTTTGATGAGATATTCCATTACATGCCAGTTCACTTAATTTTCCACTTGGAATTGTATACTCAACATTGCCAACAAAATGGAAATTTTTTTATCCTGTATGAATTTCTAGATCCTCTAAATATGACAAACAACATCCAAAGAGAATCACATCCAATCCCTTATTGGCATTTGTCTTGTCTAAACAACAGCAATGTCTTTCGTCCTATTTGAGAAATGTTGTCTAGGCAATAAGAGCATGTATGTCTATTAAAAAGAAAAAAAATGACAACTATAGTGGCAAAACAATAATAGATGTATTTTCAAATCACACCAATGAGTTTGGACACACAATAACCCTTTTTTAAAGGTCTTTCTTAGTTAAACAAACAAAATAAAAAAATAAAAAACCGTCAGACCCTGAATTATATCTCTATTCCCAAAAGGAAATCTGTATTTCTAGATCTCAATAACTGAAATGTAAATTTACAGAGTTAGATATAATGAAAATTGTCTACAATTGTTTGGATGTAAATTAGGTCTCTATTATCATTCTGAAACAAGTTACATGAAAAAACCAAACGTACAAAGGAAAAAAACATGGCATATAATGAAAGGAAAGGACTTGAATGAGAAACAAAAAATATATTCAATAAAAAGGGTTGTAAAGATATATTTTTTCATCAAACAAGAGAAAAACACATACGCTTTAATTATTAAATAAAGAATAGCGTAAAAAGAACTTCTTTAGCGACAGAATCACAAGTTTGGTGGAGTTTTGAACAAAACCATTGAATTCGTGCTAGTGAGATGTAGCTGCAACATATTTTAGTATCTACTCTCATTACCTCGATTTCAATCCAATGCTTTATTTCTACCTTGACCAACAAAGGATAGATAAATAACAATTTTTTATTCAATAGCAGAAAACCATATGCATTTCAGTTATCCAATATGTAAGAGCCACACTCACCAAGAGTTTATTGAATCTTTGAGATACATAGATGCAACTCTAAACACAATTGAAATGAAGGAAACCATTGCTTTGTCTTTGGCAGGTAACAAAAACTAAAATGGAGTGTTAGGCAAGCCGGGTAAAATGTTTCTCCTTCCTCTATTATTGGTGGGGATTTTTATGCCCCTTTATATGTCTTTTTCTCTTTTTTTGTGCCTACATTCACTGTAGATTTATTGCATCTGATTCTATGCTAGCTCATAGGAATCCCTAAATATTTCTATATCTAAAATAAGTTCTAACCACCTATACATAAAGAAATCTATTTATAGTTTCTAAACTCACAATTGGTGATTTGTACCTTCTTTTCAGCTTAGTCAACATCTTCTCTCAAAGAAAATTTTCCAAAGTATCTACTTTTTGGTAGAGTGCAGAATTACCTTTTTCCTATTGTTCCTATGTGTTGGACGACATTTTGTTAGCATTGTCGATGTTATTTTTTTGTTGAGCTATTAGAAGGATATAATAATCCTCATGGATTGAATCGAGCATATGTCCATCTATCTTGGGTTCTTTATAAATTTTACATCCAAATAAGTTTCTTCTTTTCATTGTTTTTTATTTGGATGACCTGCAAGTTCTAAGTCATTTGTTGCAGGATACACACAACTAAATTAGTAAAGGAATGAATGTTACTTTGTCCCTATGTGATTGCATTAGATCGCTTCTACGTATTTTTTTCTCTAGGGATAACCTGGAAAACTCCTTGAAGAAAGTCCTCCAGCTTATTTTTCTTTGACTCTACTCATTGTTGGTTGCATTTGTACTAGCTATTGAAGTAGCTTCTTTCCTTTACATTATCCATCAAAAAATGCTAGTTGTACTAGCAATGACAACAAAGAAATAAAAAAAGATAACATAAAACACGCATCAATGCACAAAGCTAGAAAATAATCAAGAATGCAATAGCCCCAATAAATCTAGATTTTGTTGTGACACTTCATATTTGTGTAGATATCCCAAGCCACGTAGAGGACATGGGTTCCCAAAAATACAATGGCAATGGCAAGCTTGATTTCAATCCAATGCTTTATTTCTGCTTTGACCAATAAAGGATAGATAGAGAGCAACTTTTTATTCAATAGCAGAAAACCATGTGCATTTCAGTTATGCAATATGTAAGAGCCATAATAGCCACCAGTTTATTGATTCTATAAGATACATAGATGTAACTCTAAACACAGTTGCTAGCCACTGAAGTAGCTTCTTTGCTTTACATTAATCCTAGTTGTACTAGCAACGACAAGAAAGAAATATAAAAAGATAACATAAAACATGCATCAATGCAAAAAGCTAGAAAACACTCAAGAATGCAATAGCCTCAATAATTCTAGATGAAACATTTAAGCCTGCAATATTTTGCTATGACACTTCATATTTGCACAGATATCCCAAGCCATGTGGACATGGGTTCCCAAAAATACAATGGCATTGGCAAGCTTGATTTCAATCCAATGCTCTATTTCTACCTTGACCAACAAAGGATAGATAGAGAACAACTTTTATCCAATAGCAAAAAACCATATGCATTTCAATTATGCAATATGTAAGAGCTATGCTGGCCATGAGTTTATTGAATCTTTGAGATACATAGATGCAATTCTAAACACAGTTGAAATCAAAGAAACCTTTGCTTTGCCTCTAATATCTAAGAGAAATATTGCATAATTGAAATGCATCTAGCATATGTTCATTGAAATGCACCTTTGAAGCTAGCATATGTTCATCTACCTTGGGTTCTTTAGAAATTTTACATCTAAATAGGTTTCTTCTTTTCGTTGTTTTTTATTTGGATGGTGCAAGTTCTAAGCCATTTGTTGCAAGATACACACAACTAAAGTAGTAAATGAATGGATGTTACTTTGTCCCTTTGTGATTGCAATAGATCCCTACAATGTATTTTTTGATCTAGGAATAACCTGGAGCATTCCTTGAAGAAAGTCCTTCAGCTTATTTTTCTTTGACTCTACTCATTGTTGGTTGCATTTGTGCTGGCCATTGAAGTAGCTTCTTTGCTTTACATTAATCCCATTTGTACTACCAATCACAATAAAGAAATATAAAAAGATAACATAAAACACGCATCAATGCACAAAGCTAGAAAACACTCAAGAATGCAATAGCCCCAATAAAGCTAGATGAAAAGTTTAAGCGTGCAATATTTTTCTGTGACACTTCATATTTGCATAGATATCCCAAGCCACGTAAAGGACATGGGTTCCCAAAAATACAATGGCAATGCAAGCTTGATGTCAATCCAATGCTTTATTTCTACCTTGACAAACAAAGGATAGATAGAGAACAACTTTTTATTTAATAGCAAAAAACCATATGCATTTCAATTATGCAATATGTAAGAGCCACAGTCGTCACAAGTTTATTGAATCTTTGAAATTCATAGATGCAACTCTAAACACAATTGAAATCAATGAAACCTTTGCTTTGCCTCTAACAGCTAACAGAAATATTGCATAATTGAAATGCATCTAGCATATGTTCATTGAAATGCATCTTTGAATCTAGCATATGTTCATCTATCTTGGGTTCTTTACAAATTTTACATCTAAATAAGTTTCTTCTTTTCATTGTTTTTATTTGGATGGTGCAAGTTCTAAGCCATTTGTTGTAGGATACGCACAACTAAAGTAGTAAAGGAATGAATGTTACTTTGTCCCTTTGTGATTGCAATAGATCCCTGTAATGTATTTTTTGATCTAGGAATTACCTGGAGCATTCCTTGAAGAAAGTCCTCCAGCTTATTTTTCTTTGACTCTACGCATTGTTGGTTGCATTTTTGCTAGCCATTGAAGTAACTTGTTTTCTTTACATTAATTCTATTTGTACTAACAACCATAAGGAAGAAATATAAAAAGATAACACAAAACACGCATCAATGCACAAAGCTAGAAAGCACTCAAGAATGCAATAGCCCCAATAAATCTAGATGAAAAGTTTAAGCCTGCAATATTTTGCTGTGCACTTCATATTTGCATAGATATCCCAACCTAGGTCAAGGACATGGGTTCCCATAAATATAATGGCAATGGCAAGCTTGATTTCAATCCAATGCTTTATTTCTACCTTAACCAACAAAGGATAGATAGAGAACAACTTTTTATTCAATAGCAGAAAACCATATGCATTTTTGCTATGCAATATGTAAGAGCCATACTCGCCACGAGTTTCTTGATTCTTTGAGATACAGAGATGTAGCTCTAAACATAATTAAAATCAACCTTCGCTTTGTCTTTGACAACTAACAAAATCTAAAATTGTTTTATCGGAGCATTAGGAAAGCTCGGTAGAATTCTTGGAACTTAAAAAAAAACTATGTATCAACTAACATACACTATAGTCATTTTATGAGAACTTAACTTACTAATACTAGTTAAACAACTTAATCCAAGGGCACATTCATTAAATAAAATAGTGCTTTAACCGGTTGGCCACTAACTGAAAATGTTTCTCCTTCCTTTAACCGGTTGGCCACTAACTTACTAATATTTCTCTTTTTCTCTTTTTTTGTGCCTACCTCCACTGTAGCTTTATTGCACCCGATTCTATGCTAGCTCATAGGAATCCCTAAATATTTCTATATCTAAAATAAGTTATAAACACCTATACATAAATAAAGCTATTTATAGTTTATAAACTCACAATTGGTTTTTTGTACTTTCTTTTCAGCTTAGTTGGCATCTTCTCTCAAAGAAAATTTTCCAAAGTATCTATTTTTTCCTAGAGTGCAGAATTCTCTTTTTTCTATTGTTCCTATGTGTTGGACAACATTTTCTTAGCATTGTTGATTTTTTTTATCTATTAGAAGGATATAATAATCCTCATGGATTGAATCTAGCATATGTCCATCTATCTTGGGTTCTTTAGAAATTTTACATCCAAATAAGTTTCTTCTTTTCATTGTTTTTTATTTGGATGGTGCAAGTTCTAAGCCATTTGTTACAGGATACACACAACGAAAGTACTAAAGTAATGAAATTTACTTTGTCCTTATGTGATTCCAATAGATCCTTCCAATGTATTTTTTGATCTAGGAATAACCTAGAGAATTCCTTGAAGAAAGTCCTCCAGATTTTTTTTCTTTGACTCGACTCATTATTGGTTGCATTTATGCTAGGCATTGAAGTAGCTTCTTTTCTTTACATTATCCATCATAAAATCCTAGTTGTACTAGCAACTACAAGAAAGAAATATAAAAAGATAACATAAAGCATGCATCAATGCACAAAGCTAGAAAACACTCAAGAATGCAATAGCCCCAATAAATCTAGATGAAATGTTTAAGCCTGCAATATTTTGTTGTGACACTTCATATTTGCATAGATATCCCAGGCCACGTAGAGAACATGGGTTCCCAAAAATACAACGGAAATGGAAAGCTTGATTTCATTCCAATGCTTTATTTCTACCTTGACCAACAAAGGATAGATAGAGAACAACTTTTTATTCACTCGCAGAAAACCATATGCATTTCAATTATGCATTATGTAAGAGCTACACTGGCTACAAGTTTATTGAATCTTTGAGATACATAGATGCAACTCTAAACACAATTGAAATCAAGAAAACCTTTGCTTTGCCTCTAACAGCTAAGAGAAATATTGCATAATTGAAATTCATCTAGCATATGTTCATCGAAATGCATCTTTGAATCTAGCGTATGTTCATCTATCTTGGGTTATTTAGAAATTTTACATCTAAATAAGTTTCTTCTTTTAGTTGTTTTTTATTTGGAGAGTGCAAGTTCTAAACCATTTGTTGCAGGATACACACAACTAAAGTAGTAAAGGAATGGATGTTATTTTGTCCCTTTGTGATGGCAATAGATCCTTGCAATGTATTTGTTGATCTAGGAATAACCTGGAGCATTCCTTGAAGAAAGTCCTCCAGCTTATTTTTCTTTGACTCTACTCATTGTTGGTTGCATTTGTGCTAGCCACTGAAGTAGCTTCTTTGCTTTACATTAATCCTATTTGTACTAGCAACCACAAGAAAGAAATATAAAAAGATAACATAAAATAGGTATCAATACACAAAGCTAGAAAACACTCAAGAATGCAATAGCCCCAATAAATCTAGATGAAAAGTTTAAGCCTGCAATATTTTGCTGTGACACTTCATATTTGCATAGATATCCCAAGCCATGTGGAGAACATGGGTTCCCAAAAATACAATGGCAATGGCGAGCTTGATTTCAATCCAATGCTTTATTTCTACCTTGACCAACAAAGGATAGATAGAGAACAACTTCTTATTCAATAGCAGAAAACCATACTGGCCACCAGTTTATTGATTCTTTGAGATACATAAATGCAACTTTAAACACAATTGAAATGAAGGAAACCTTTGCTTTACCTCTGACAGTTAACAGAGGCTAAAATAATTTTACGTGAGCATCAGGCAAGCTCGGTAGAATTCTTGGAACTTGAAA
>LPNX010199392.1:24637-37311 GCA_001517045.1 Pseudotsuga menziesii | reverse complement strand
CTCTCCTAATCACTGCTTCAGTGGCCCTGGGATGGACACCAAGCAAGTCGTAATAACGGGTTTCCTTCACCATTTCTACGAATCTCTGGCAGATTCAAGAATTGCGGAAGAATTAGCTGCGAATTCGGTGTTCTCCGCGAGCTCTGCTGGCTTGGATTGGAAAATCAGGCCGATGATATATTTCAAATGCTCGTATTATTTCCGCTATTTACATAGATATGAAAATTGACAATGGACAGCAAAAAGAGAAAAGAGATAGAAGAGAGTTTTACTTTAATATTATCGACTTTCCTTTCGCAGCAATCTTCTGTATCCTCAATGTTTTCTTCGCAAAGAAATTACCTGAAGAATCAGTTCACAAATCTTATTATGAAATTAAACACAAGAGGTCTTTTCTATATATAGAGTTTAATTTAACATTTTCCTTAATAAAATAAAATTTAATATTTTTTTAATAAAACAATGTTATGTAGTTTTATTATCCACTTTAAAAAAAAATAAAAAAAATAAAGTAGTTTTTGAATCTTTCTTCTCTAAAAAATATTAAAATATTATTGATTCCTGAAAATTGACTTTGACAGAGTGGTTATTTTCCCCAAAAATTTACTTTTGTAACCTTGTTTGACCAAGTTCCGAGTTTGGGACCACATGGCATTGCTCAAGTTTGCTACCACATAGCATTACTTCCCTTGTAGGGCTCTCTGCTCTCTAAGATGACCACACATTAACTTAATCCCAAAATAAAGCAATAATAACATCTAAGCAAGTGAGCCCTTTCCTTCTTAATCATGATTCAAACACCAATGGTTGGACCCCTTGTACCCCTATTTTCATGAAGATGGAAATAAACAACAAAAATGTCCGACCTCTTTTATTGAATTTATCCAATCATCTTCTATTTTAATAATTATTTGATTAATCCTTTCCTTTTTGACCAAATCCCTTCAATATTTTAACATTTTTTTTAACTTTGTTATTTTTCTAAACTCCAACACAATGCCAATCCATGAAATTTTAGAATAATTATGGTGAAGGATTTGGGGGCCTAATTGTGGGATGGAGTGGTTTTCACTCTCCCTACTTCATTGTTCATTGTAATATAATTTCTATTTATTTTTATTACCCATTAGAAAATATATGAACCCCCTTTACATTGGATGGTTTGGAAGGATGATTGTTTACCTCCCCACCTTTTGAGTCTATTGTCTCCAATGTTGATTTAATAATTACTAGTTACATCATTTATTGAAACATAACTATTATGATGATGATGATGGTTAACGTCCACTGTGACCAAACTTTGGTCTATCAGACCTAAAGAAACAAATTAATTAGTTTGTTTAAAATTGTATTCCTATGCTCAAAGAGCTTGGTGAGAAGCGTCCTGAGCTCACTATAATTTTGACAAGTTAAAAGGCTAGGAAGGTTGGTATTGCAACAAAGATTGTGAAACTGAGATCTAATTGAGGTGTACGCGGGACACTCTAAGACGAAGTGGTTTTCGTCTTCAGTGTTCCTATTCTCACAGAGACAGCCGATCATTTCCACCCATGGTGTTTTAGGAATTATCCAACGACCTGTTTCACTATGGAGCTCATGAAAGTTCGTTCTTATCTTGGCTCTATTAATTTTTTTCTTTGAACCTGTTAATACAGAGAGATACTTTTAATCTTCTAGGGTATGGTTGATGACCTCCTTGTATTATCGTAATTATCTTTTAGCCTCTAAATATTTCTCACAAATAATATGCTAATAAGGGGTGATAACCGAACCCATTTTTTGGTGGCTACTACAATCTTGATTTTGTGATTTAGCTATTGGTGATGAAGTGTGGCTCGTCGACTATTCTAAGGTTTTCCTCACTGAAAAAACAAATATTATCCTCCCCTTCCACAGTGAGTCCATGAATCTTGACATCATATTTACTCTAGACATGACGTATAGTCTTGTCTTTGTTAAATACATAAGGCTGCCAACCAACCTTTTCAACATCGTAGGATATACAGTTGATCCATCATCATCCTTGCTCAATTTTAAACCTGTTATTACTGGTGTTGGTGATGTCTTGCAATTTGACATATTAAATCTTTTTAAAACTACACTTGCATATTTTGACTGTGATATAAATATCCCACTTTGATAATGTTGGACTTCAATGCCCAGAAAAGAGGCCATTTGTGTTCTGCAGCAGTGGCTAAGACTGTTATGACTGTATCCATGCGTGCAACACATGCAAAGTTTTCATTGAAGTCTATGCCATGCTTCTGTGTGAACCCTCTTGTGACCATTCTTTCTTTGTGCTTCTGCACATTCCCATCATCATCTTTCTTTGTCTTGTAAATATATTTGACCCTGATTAAATATTTATCTTTTGGTACATCTACCAACTCCCATGTTTGATTCTTCTCAATGCATTCTATTTCTTCATCCATGGCTTGTGCCCATAATTCTTTTTCGATAGCTTCCTCAAATGTTAGTGGATCATATATAGGAGAAAATCATGCAAAGAGAGAATGAAGTTGGTGTACCAGCTTCATATATTTCATGCAGACTTCTTGTCTTCACTAGTTCTGTCGATGTCGACCTAAAAAATATACTTGATGGATTTTGTTGTCCTCTTGGTGTGCTTGTCTATGTAGCTTGAGTTAAAAGTTGTGTTGATGTTCCTTGTGTTGAACCATGTCACTGTGTCATGGGATTCGACAGTACTACAACCGATTGACTTACATGTGGTGTTTGAACCACTTCCTCTGTCATGTCATCATTGTCAACATTCAACACAATCTTGACATTTATCTCGACAGTTCCATCCCATGATTCATTCTCGACAAATTGAATATCTCAACTGATGATCACTTTCCTTGCAACAGGATCATACAACTTGTATGCTTTAGTGACTTCAGAGTAACCAACAAAAATACATTTTTGTCCCTTCTTGTCTAGCTTCTTTCTCAGCTCATCTGTAACATGAGCATATGCAATACAACCAAAATTTTTTAAGTGAGAAACAATGTGATTCATACATGTCCATGATTCTTGAGGAACTTTGTTCTTCACACTCTTTGTCGGACATCAGTTCATGATATATACAGGAGTTGTGACTGCTTCAACCCAATATTCATTTGACAAATGCTTGGTTGCCATCATGATACACGCCATCTCCATAATTGTTATGTTCTTTCTTTCATAAACATTGTTCTGCTGAGGTGTATACCATGTAGTGAACTGTTTTTTTATGCCATGGGTCTTGCAAAAATTTATAAATCCATTCAAAACATATTCACCTCCTCTGTCAGTCCTTAATATTTTGATGTGGTGCCCACTCTGGTTCTCCACGAGTGCCTTGAATTGCTGAAAAAAACTAAATTCATCATATTTATGTTTCATAAAATATACCCATGTTTTTCTTGAGTATTCATCAATACAAGTAAGAAATAATTGCTGCCACCAATGGATTATTTCTGCATTGGACCACAAATATCAAAGTGCACAATTTCAAGTGGTGTACAACATCTATATGACTTTCCAACTGGAAAAGTATCTCTATGTTTCTTTCCAAAAGTGTATCCTTAACAAACTCTCTCTGGTCTGTGGTCGCCATATTCTTTGTGTGTAGTAGCTTCATCCCACCAAAATTCAGATGTCCAATCTAAAATGCCACAGCTAGGATTCATCCTGAACTTTTGGTTGAAACACTGCTTGAAATTTAGTGCTGTCATTTTCTTTCTTGTCGAAGTGCTCGACTACTTCTTTACTTTTTGCTTTGAATGCAGCCCCTGCATTTTTCTTTCCTTTAATTTCTAGAATTATCCTCAATGGAAACAAGTGATTGCTTGTCATTGGCACTTTTTCTATCAGTCGGTTGCTTGGACGCTTGTCTTTAATCACATAATGAATATGTTCTATATAGACTCTGTAAAATTTTTGTATCAGTTGTCCAATGCTCAAAAAAATTTGTTTCAGACCTTCGACATGATTCGGATATCATGAATAAATTTACTCTCCCCATGTCTGGTTAGAATACCAACAATACCTTTTCCCAATCAGTAACTTGGACATTCTTTCCAAGTGTAACATCAGTTTGAACTGAAATATATGACTGGAAAACAAATTTAAATTACTATTCATATGATTGATGCATCCTGAATCGTGGACTTTCTTGGATAGTATTGCATTCAATTGGAGATGCATATTCCATTAATATTGCACTTGACTGAGTTCTAGTGTTGGTCAACTGATTTGGGCTTTTCCTTCCTTGGTCATATTGTTTCTTCCTTCATTCATATGCATAATGACCAAATTTCTTACAATAATGACATTGAATTTTTTTATTTATCAAACCTCTGACCACTTGGCTGACCTGGATTCTAATTCTCTCAGGCTACCAATGACATTTGTAGGACTTCTGTCATGTCCTCCTCTGGAAGAACTTATTCATCTTCCTCTGTGTTTGTTTCTCCCCCCGCCTCTATGTTTGTTTCTCCCCCTGCCTCTACCACAGCTTATAAAAAACTATGCTATGAGTGCACCTTCCAATGATGTATTTGTTCTACTAATTTCGTGTTCATGATTGATGAGTGATGCTTGCAACTCATCAATGGTAAAAACTGGCATGTCTTTGTTTTCCTCCAAGGTCACAACCAAGGCTTCAAATCTTGGGGGAAGACTTTTTGAGAATTTTTTCAACAACCCTTTGGTTAGCTATAGTTTCTCCATGAGATTTCAATTGATTAATCATACCAACAACTTTGGTGTAGAATGAGTCTATTGACTCTATATCTTTCTTAGCTAGAGATTCAAAATATCTTCTAAGAATTTGTAACTTAGAAGTCTTTACCTTGCCAAAACCTTGATAGGAAGTTTCCAATGTGTCCCATGTCTGCTTAGAGGTAGTTGTTGCTGCCACTCTTGGGACTATGATTTCATGCATGGCTTGATGTATGTAGAAAAAATATTTTCCATCTTTCTTCCTCTGTTCCCTCATTGTATCTTTCAAATCTTGAGTGAGATTGTTATATGCCATCTGATCTGTTGGTTTCGCATAACCATTCAGGACAATTTCCCAAACATCTTGACCTATGAACAAAACCTTCATTGTTAAAGACCAATATTCATAATTCTTCCTTGCAAAAATTGGATTTTGCAAACTTGACATATTTGAACCAGAAGTGGAAGCCATTTTTTATTATTTATTTTTCCTCAGAAAAATTAATTTTTCACTTTTTAAGACAAGGTTTCTTTCCTAAACCCATTCTAATACCAGTTAGCAAAAACTGAGTTGGCTAAACTTGTGTTACCGCTTAGCTATAAAATTAATTTATTTTACTTGTCAGGTAAAAATTGTCTAGCTCTAACTAGACAAGTCTACCAAAATATTTCGACAATTTTTTTAAAGACGAAATTTGGTCAGACTCTTTGACCTGACTCTTTTTATCTTGACAAGTTCTTACTTGTCGATTTTACCAACTTACTTGAATTCTACAAAGTTAATTTTACAGACTTACTCGATAGGTTTAGTTCCACCGTTTTACTTCGATTGATTTACTAGACAGGTTTGCTTGGACATATTTACTCTCGACGGGTTTACCTCAACTAAATGACTTCGAATTAACCACTTTTAATCAAATTTCATAAATGGTGTTCCTTAGTCTAAAGACTTAAGAAATCAATAATATTTTTCACCAACCAATAACATGAAGTGAAAATCGACACAACAAAAAATTCGACAAAATTACAAAATCATATAACCATACATTAAGAAGACTTGTGTCGACCAATCTATCGTAAAACCTGGAAATTTTACTAGGTGGAATGTTTATGGATTCTTTGATATTTCACTCAAACTGTAAATGTAAACAAAATTTACACAATTAATTCTTGGAGAGAATGTGTGGCTAAATAAACATATATTCAACCATAAACTATTTGATTTATATAACTTGTCGGGACATAACATAGAAATAGATGCAGTAAATGAAAACTTGGAAATTTATAGAGATATTTCACCTTTCACTAAGCTTTGGCTCTCGACATTTTCAAACTGACAAAAGCTTGAGATTCAACACTATGCTCTTCACTCTTTGGTCAGAATTTTTTCAAAGTTCTCTCTTCTATGTCTAATTTAATTTACAATCTTCTTCTTTGATTTATAGGAAAACTAGAATTTACTTCTCTGTGAATCTAGTGACACAACATTAAATACTGTAATAACTATCTGCCTAAAAACTTATCTTCATAAATTCAATTTGACAGGTTTATATTACATAATCGTGGGCACTTCAATCTTGTCACTCTGTCTAATAGAGACTGGACTGATACGGAATTCGGCAAAGTCGGTTGAGATCTGGTATGGATCTACGATTAATTAATATTTCCAACACTGGCTTGGAAAATCAACAATAGGAGAAATCAGGCTGATGATATTTCAACTATTAGTAATATTTCCCGTATTTACATAGACATGAAAATTGATAACAAAAAGTTGCACCGGAATCAAATGACATGCTCTTAAACTATGAAATACAAATACATCAAATACATCGAATGCATGGAATTTAAATGAAATGAGGTGTATCTATTACAAAATGAGACATAGATCTTTATAAGAAAAAATGAAAGGTAGTAAATCTACAGTGGGTGTGCTTCTTTATTAGAAAAACTAAGAAAAACTGTTGTGTTTAATGAAGAAAATAAAAAACAGAAACATATAGAATTTTATGAATTGCTTCATGATAGAATAGAAAAGAGATAGAAGAGATATTTACTTTAACCTTAACACTTTTCCGTTCACAATAATCTCTTTAATGTTTTCTTCGCAAAGAAATTGAATTAGCGTCTGAAGAATCTGTTCACAAATCCCATTATGAAATTAAACATAAGATGTCTTTTCTTTATATAGAGATTAATTTAACTTTTTATTTAATAAACTGGAAAAGGCCAGTTAACAAATGATAAAAATCCATTCTCCTTCCTCATGGAATTCTTTTATTAACTTCATTAGGACTCCTAAGGTCAAATTACCCTCCATGAGCTTCCTACAACTCATCTTAGTGGTTTAGTAACTCCTATGACATTTGTCCTTCTTCTTCATGCTCCAATTCTTTCCCCAATTTGAACGACTCCCTATAACTCCCTAATATTCCCACTTAGTGGATATTTTTAGCCCTTCCATGTCATTTTTTTCTATGTATGAAATCAGGTATGAATTTGTCATATTTGTCATAGAATCTTTAATCATTGGTTGTCATAGAGTGCATCGAATCTCCTTCCAAGTGGAACACAATGTATTCTTTGTCTCTTCCTCTTCCATGGGAGTTACTCTACTCTACTAATTAGAATTCCTTAGCTCATGATATTTTATTTGACACCACATCACTTTCCAATAATGTTACATTCCCCATGGATTTGAATTTCGATGAATATTATACCAAGTGTGTGGGGAATCTAGTCACTCAAAGGCTTCGCAAGCTTCCAGGTGTCTTAATGAACTAATCCCCCTTAATTTCTCATCATTTATTATTTATGTGACCCATTAATGTTGATGTATTTGTAACTTCAGAATGTATTCACTTGTATATTTCTTATTGTATTTCATTATACCCTGACATAGATGTTTGTTCCTCCTGCCGAGAGAGTCATTAATATAATAAAGTCATGTAAAGTCATTGAGGTTAACCCTCCTTTGTAATTCAAGGAAATATTGCCCATAGTTGAGGGGTGTTAAAGTTTTTATACTCGCGTAGTGAGGTCGGCCTTGTAAGAGTAAAAGTCAAGTGGAAAACAAGTATAAATAGAGAGTGAAACTCTCTATTTGGTACACACACACTCACTCAACTGTAGTGCATGAGTGATAGAAGAGGAGCTCGCACAAGTGAGAGAGAGAACAACTGTTAGAGATCATCTTTGTGTTTTTGGCTTTTACTTTTGCTATTGGTGCTCATTCTATCTTTGAGGAAGTTGCGGGGAATTATCCTTTATGGTTTCCCCAAGGAAAACTATTTGTGTCTCTTGTATCTTGTGATTATTGCTATGCATATTATTCTCTTCGATAAGATCCTAGATCATATTGTTTAAATGATAAAAATCTACCATGGTATCAGAGCTAACCTATGAAGAAGAAATTGTGCAGCTGTAGAAGCTAGGGCTTCTTATTTTTCTGGGTCTCCCTCTGTAGATCATCAGCAAAAAGAGGCTAGGATAACTCTCCAATTAAGGGCGCATCTTTTTGTCGAAGCAGAATCTGATTCTGAGCATTTTTAGTTTTTGACCTACCACTACAATGGGAAATTAGGGCTTTTAACACAAGAGGAATTTTTGAGTGAGCCCAACATAGGATTTCTCTCCACCTCAAAATCAAAATTTAGAGACCATGATCAAAACGTTTTGGTTGGGTAAAACTCCAGGAAAGTCAAACCCTAATTCAACCCCGACCAAAAAACCCTAAAAGACTAAAACTAGTCATTTTTGTGAATTCTCTATATATCGAGATTGGAGAAGGACTAAGAGCCGAAAATTTTACAAACAAAAGATAAATTCCAGATGTACCCTATGTAAACATTTCAGCCTCAAGTTTTCTATATTCTAGGAGATATGATTCCTCCAAATCAGGGTTCTAGCCTCTCCTATGATTCATCCCTAAATAGGACACCTTAGGAGAATTGCTATATCTCGGGCTACAAAATTCCAAATGAAATTTCGCAATATGTTCTAGATAGGGCATGGACTTTAATTTCTGTGGTAAATGTTTCATACCCCGAAGGTGAAACAGTGACATGTGGCAGTCTGTAAAGTTCGCTATGCTGAACAGTCCTAAAAAACGTCACATTGGGAAAACTCTCATAAGCCCCAATTGGTGAAACCAGATCTGCTCAAACCTTTAGTGTTTGAAATAGGACAGATGAGGCTACCTCAGTGTGAAGTTTCAGACACAGAGGAGCATTACTTTAGGATATATTCTAGAAACAATATCAAGAAATTCTGTACAAGAAATTGAAGAAACTAGTGCATCAAATATTTTGCAGTTTTGATCACATTTTTGGGAAAATGAGTATGTTGCTCAGCTCGCATTGAGGAGGCAAATATTTCTATCCAATCAGATATAAAAGATTCCAAGTTTTTAAATTTAGGGTTTTTTCTGACAAACCCTAGATCAGCAAAATCCAGAACCAGGATAGACACCTCAAATCGGTAAGATCTAATATTTTGCTGTTTACATTTGAGTTTCTCATTTCAAAATGACCTATCACACTAGGTTGATGAAAATATTAGTGAATCTAACAACTTCCAAGTATGGAAGTATCGGACCTTCATGATCCTTGAAGAAATTGACTTGGATCAGTACTTCAGTAAGAAAGTTCTAGGAACCGGAGGGAGATGAGGCTAAGGCTAGAGCCAAGAGAATCATTACAGATTCTTTTAAAGATCATATCATCCTCCATGTGTCATCCTTGAAGGCACCAAAATGAAGTGTTCAATGATATTATGAAGCAATCAAACAAGAATAAGATATTGTTATAACCACCTTGAATGACCTCCCATGATCATGGGATTAATTCATTAGAGGAATGTGTGCCAAAGAGAAGTGATTACCTTCAGCAGACTATGGGAAGAGTGCACACAAGAAGAATATCAACTCATAATAAAATAAGAGAAGACGAAAGAAACTAAAGATCAAGGTCTAATGATTCAGAGAAGATCCATCAAGCGATGAGGAATATGATGAACTCAATTCTTGAAGAACCTCTTATCGATCTTAGAATTTGGATAAGAAATGATTATGTTATGAATGAATAAAATGATGAAGTTGAAGGCTCAAGGAGGAGTCTACCCACGAAACAAATAAAGATAAGTATTCAATTTTCATTTCATGATATTATTTGGTTATGCATTTGTTCATATTCAGTTGATGTGTTATGAATGATAGAATGTTTGCATTAATGAAAGTATACTACTAATATGCATGTGATGGGTAAGTATCGAATGGTGCTATACAACTATCCATTGCTACTTATCTAGAATGAAACCTCTTTACTCACATATTGTATCAGTGTACAATATCAATGATGTCATGGTAGAGATGGAAGGAATCTAGAAAGTTTCCGTGAGATATGGACGAATGCTGTATTGGATAAAATAGTTGCATGATTATATCTTTATGCATAAGAATTTTCCATTATGAATATGCCTTATGAAAAGTTTCTAACCATACAACTGGTGCATTTGACTTGTAGGAAAGATCGTGTACAATCACCTACAAGAGAAGAAGGATGAAACTTGTTCCAAAGAACAAGTGATTACAGTTCAAGATTCACTCCAATAAGCATACATGAAGATGAACCTGAAGCTTCCATAGCGGAATAAAAAGATATTCAAAAGAATATAATGAGAATGATGGATGAATAACACCTTAAGAATGAGAAATCATTCAAGATGAAGATAGTATGACAATACTTCCAAACAAAGAAAGAAGGACATGTATGAGTACCCATGGGATAGAACATACAGTTACATAAGGATCTTGAAAATCACCTAGAGTGATGAAGATCTTAACCTTTTCTACAAGATTGAAGATGAAAACCTATAGAGGATGGAAAGCTCATAGATGGGTGCGAGAAGAAATTTTGAAAAGGTTCAAGATAGAGGATCTTGGTATCCACTGACCCTAGATGGATACATAGAATATTAGTAGCAGAGGAAGCTACTTGTCACTCCAGTACATAATGTTTCATTACATAGAGTACAAAAGATAGAGGGAGAATGATGCTCCACTTCAGAGGGAGTGACTATAGAAGATATTGAGTTTCGACATGGTATGACAAGATGGTCAACTTATTGATGGATTTACGATTTACTGAGAGTAAAGTGGATTCCAACATTTAGTTCAAGGTTGAAGGAGGAAGACTAGTGATGCTCCTATTATATGACCTATTCCTAACAGGAAAAGAGGAACTCATTAGAGATGCAAGAAGGAGACTTGTTGTCGAGTTCGATATAAAGGACTTGGGTATGATGCATTACATTCTCTGCATGGAGGTGTGGCAGAGCACAGATGGAATCTTCCTTGGACAAGGGAAGTATGTAGTGGAGATCTCGAAAAGGTTAGAGATGATAGACTGCAAGGCCATGGCCACACCTATGGCATCGAACCTAAAGCTATTGAGTGATGCTTCATCAACGACGGTTTCTGCCATGATGTATCATCATATGATTTGTTCCTTGATATACCTGACGAATACGAGACCAAATATTTGCTTTGTTGTGAACACATTGAGCCAATTCCTGACTGATTACTGCAAAGCATATTTTGAGGTACCTGAAGGGTACAGTTGATTATGGGCTCAAGTATGAAGCAAATCATAATATTAACCTAGATGGTTATGTAGATTCATATTGGGCATGCAGTGCCATTGATAGGAAGAACACATTGGGGTGCTGCTTCAGTATGAGATCAGGTGTGATCTCTTGGTTTAGCAGGAAGGAATCCTGCATGGCACTAAGAAAAACTAAGTAAAAATATGTTGCCACTTGCTCGGCTATTTGGGAGGTAGTATGTTTCTTTTGAAAACTACTATTTGATTTGATTGATCTAACTTTCACTTTTGTATGATGCAGAGAGGAGTAATCAAGCTCCAGTAGTATGTGATCTAGATCGATATCTCTCAAAAGAGGGCGTTCTAGCAGAGTCAGTGAGATAGGTTGTCTGAGCATAAAATCCTGGTGAAGCTCATAGGTTGCTTAGATGTAAAAAGTCCTATAGTTTGTCCTCATATGTAATCGGTCCTGACAAATCTTGCAGCTTATCCTTGGATGTAATCATCCCTGATGTAATTCTATGCTAGAAATGGCTATAGTGAATTTTGAGTACATCAGGGAGAAGCTTGGTGTTCTCTAGGTCAAGGTTCCCTCCAAGGGGAAGTGATGAGTCCATAAGCCCTTCCGACATGGTGGTGGGCTAGGCCTCCCATGGTTGGATGTAAATGATGAGCCCTTCCGACATGGTGGCATGCTAGGCCTCCCATGGTCGAATGCAAGTGTTGAGCCCTTCATACATGGTGGCATGCTGGGCCTCCCATGGATAGATGTAAGTGTTGTGCCTTTCTAACATGATGGAAGGATTGGTTCCTCACATGGTTAGATGTAAGTGTAGTTCCTTTCTGACATGGTGGCAGGATTGGTTCCTCCCATGGTCAGATGCAAGTGATGTGCCTTTCTGACATGGTGGCAGGATTAGTTCCTCCCATGCTCAGATGTAAGTGTTGTGCCTTTCTTACATGCAGGTGGAAGGATTCATTAAAGGAAATTTCAACTCAAAATGGGCCTCCTAAGGAAAATTAATAAAATAATAGTTAAAATAATAAAATAATATTTATTAATTTTGGACGAAGAAAAGAAAAATCTACTTTTCTGTTCGTATTTTCGACATATCTCCCTATGTTTTTTCTCAAATTTCAATTGGGAGAGCTCGTTGGATGTGGAATTAAATTCCGAATGAAATGATTCCCCACTCAGCATAATTTTGATCGGCCCCACTACCCCAAAAACAATAAATCCTTGAGAAAACATGATGAGGATGTCATCATCACGTTTTTTCAGGTATTTCTTGTTTTTGGGGTAGCATGGCCCATCAATAGTATGCTGAGTAGGTACTCAAATTACACATCCAACTAGCTCTCTCG
>LPNX010199392.1:0-24499 GCA_001517045.1 Pseudotsuga menziesii | reverse complement strand
CTAAAAATGCTTATATTAAAGTTTATTCTAAGAATTATATTTAAAGTCTAACCTTTGCTTTTGAGCTCTTTATCAAAATTTTCATGAGAACTTTCCTGTAGCGCAAAATTCAGGGTTAATGCAATAAGGCTCTTCAAGAATCTTGAATCATTGGATACAATGGTGGTTTATCCTAGCCATTGTAGCTGAAGACAATCGAAGATAATGGAAGTTCTTTCAGCCACCTGTTGAAGACATCATGACACATGTCCATAGTTTGAGTTCCTAATCATGACAGATGTATGAAGAGGTGTAAAGATCATTGAGAAAATCTTGGACTGTCACAATTTCGTGGTGTACAGATCATTGAGAAAACCATGGTCTTGAATATCATGATTTCGTTTTGTTTATGAGTTTACTGCTGCATAGAAGGAGGTTGACAATCATTGAAACTTCCTAAGGAAGTATACAAGCTAGGTTACAGTGCAGATATGAAGAAGAGTGGAAAGACTAATATGTATGAACCTACTGATACGAGTTGGGAAAATGATTTTCTAGAATGTGCAGCATTATTTAAAAGGGCAAGTTGGTTCAATTTATTTGAAAATATCATAGGTTTCAACCCGAAGGTTTCATACCATTTTTCCCAGAATTTTAGCAAGGATACTATAACATTCAATCTCTTAAGTTAGAATTCACAGAGGTATTAATTTTTGAAGCTACAGGTGTATCAATAGAGGGATAATTATGGTTTAAAAAGATCCCTTTCAGCTTTGAACCAAAGTATTTCTTGCTACCAGAGATTGAATCCCTAGAATGGGGAAAATGAGTTCATTTGGACAAATTCAAACCTGAATGCAAGGAAGCTATTGGGATTGTGAAGAGCTATGTTACATGCAAAGGAAGGTTTGTTGTAGTCTTTAAATTCCATATTAGGTTTTTACAACATCTGAACCAGAATTCAAAATTCAATTTTCCTTTTCTCCTCTTAAAGAGTCTCCAAAAGATGTCTAACATAATTAAGGGGCATATTGACCATACACACTAGTCGGTCTTTCACCATGGATTGATAAAATTAATTATTAACACAGTCTTGTAGAGGAAGAACAAGAGCTGGGACCATTACCTATTCTGGTCAGGATTTACTACTGAACAAGAGGACCAAGTAAAGAAAATCCTGATAATTAAGTAGTTTGGTTTTGTTATGAGGTTCAAGAAAGAGTTAATTGACGATCTGATGAAGGATAATGTTTAGGAGAATAGTTTAGGTCAGGAATTCAAAGAACCTATGAATGAAGATGGAATAAAAATACTGGATAGAAACCAGGAGAAAGTTTGGAGATTCATAAAAGGGAAAAGATAGTTGTTTCAAATAATGAGGAAGATATGGGTCCGATAGAGCAAAAACAAAGTTCTACTTGTATACAACAAATATCAACCAAAGTTTTTGTGGAAGATGATTTAAAGGATAAATTTTTTCAAAGTTTAGAAGTTAAAGTTCAGAAAAAAAATCTCTTTTACAGATGAGAGAATCAATGTGGAGGCCCAAGACTAGGGATAAAAACAAACTCAGGTTAAATATGAAGACGATATTGAACCCTAAATTGAAGAAAGAAAATATTACATTGATCAAGGGTTCTTCAACTGAAGAGGATATGGAGAGTGAAAAAGGTTTAATCCCTCAACAAGTCTACATTGAGGAAGAGCATTGAGTTTTATTAGAACCAGTGCAAAGAGGACATAAAGCTTCAGAAAGGGAAACTACTTTCAATATTAAACACGACACGTCTTCAAAATTTCCTTTTGTAGAAGAAATAGTGAAAGATGGGAAAGAATATGACTTGATTTTTAAGAAGTTTGACATCCCCTGGTTGTCAAATCAAGGTTCTGCATTACAGGAAGAAGGGAACATAGACTCAGAAATTGAGAACCTTAAGAAAACTATGGAACAACACAAATATCATATTTTTTTCTAAATATGACTACTGACAGATTGGTAATGACAAATAGAAGACTAAGAGAAGATTTGGATGATATCAACACACACTATCAAGAGCTGATAGTTGTGTCCAAAGAGGCGCTGAAGAGGAAAAGGGAGATCCAGAGTTAGGCTAAAGGTTTAAACCAGAAATTCAAAATCTAAGCCAGTAGAATGAAGTGTTATTAAAGAGAATCAGAATTTTGGAGACAGAGCAAGAGCAAAGTAAGAAGAAATCTCGTGGATTGGAGGGGATTTCTATGTTCACTAAAGAAACTAAGAATTTATGAATGCTTTATAGTGTCTAGGTGTCAAGTAGTTTAGTTTATTATAGATAATAGTTTTGTTATTTTGGAAAATACAAACTACTTTTGTAATTATTTTGAATTCATACCTAAAAGTTGGTTATGACAGTTATGAAACTACTTAGTTGGAAAAGGATAAAAGCAGGAAAGAATGGAAGTAGGGTTTGAATTTTCTTCAAAAAGGGTCTTTAGAGATGGATATATGTCAAGCTAAGCCTTATGACTTTCATGTAAGTTTGAAGACAGAAACTGATATATACATACTTATAATCCATTTTAATCTTCCATGTTGGTTTTATTTATGGTCTGTTTGGCCACTCAATATATAATTTCACTTCTTGATTAATGTGTTTTTTTCATGCAAGTGCTTATATGTTGTGGATGAAATTAGTGTTTCGTTCATTGTGCTTATGGTTTACATTTTATGTGTTTTCATCCTAGTTCTGCATTTTAGTTCATGATTCAACACTTGTGTTAGCTTGGTGATGATTTACCTTCTTGATTGATAAACATTCAAACCCAAATTATTAAAAACCAATTTCATTTTGCCTTATTTTTGAGATTGTTCTAGCTTGTTCCTGTAGTAGTCTAGGAACAATTTCTAGCACAAACATATTTGGCACCATTGCTGGGGACGAAACTGAAGTATATATTCCATGGGATATCATCATTCATCTAATTTTGAGAGGTGAACAAATTCAAAAAATCCTTTAGACTACTTTTTCACCGAGCAGTGGTTCACAGTGGTTACCAAAAAGATTGGAACAAAAGGGAAACCTATTTCACCTTTACATTTGTGTGTTTGAGACCCTAGAAATAGATTTTGAAAGAAGCAAGACAAATTCAAAAATATCAGTCTTCTCCTTCTTTGTGTACCCTCGATCAGTTTGACTTAGTCTTACCTTTTGCACATTTAGAAAAGGAAAAACAAAATCTATCTTGGTCAATCCCTACTATACCAGTTGACAGTTTTCAAGTCTTTACTAATCCACGGTCTTACAAAAAAGAAAAAATTGAGTCTCTTAGTAAGATTCCCTTGTTTCAGTTTAAAACTAGTAAAATCCCTTTCCAACCAGGTTTTAGCAAACTAAATAAACTCTTTCCTTCATTAAACCAAAGTAGCTCCAAAACGGCCGGACAACGGCTAGATATGATGGATAGAATGGTAGCTACTAGATATGCTCCTTTAGATCTTCCTCAGCCTATAAATGATCACCTTGGAACATATTATCAGAAGCATTTACCTAGATTTAATGGTTTGGGTGAGACAACTGCTAGAGAGCATTGGGACGCATTCCTTAGTTGTGTAGACAATCAAAATATTGAGGATAAAGATGTGTGGATGAGGATGTTTGTGCAAAGTTTAGATTGGGAGGTAAGGAAATTGTTTAGAGAAATACCATCTAATTCAATAACTATTATAGAGCATCTATAAGAGGTGTTTATGAGGCAGTGGGGAGCCTCAAAATACCATACCTATTACATCACATAATTTGGAGCTTTAAGAAGAAAAAAGGATGAAACTATAGAAGAATTTTCTAAACGCTTTAATAAGATGTATGGTAGGATTCCAACTGAAATCAAACCTTCTTAAACTTCATCTAAGCTAACTTATGTAAACTCCCTTGATCATGAATTTTCCTTGCATCTAAGCGAAAGAAGGCCAGACACTTTATTAAACATGAAGGGGGCTGCATTGGAAGTGGAATCAAACATTTTAGCTTCAAATAGGATCAAAGGACATTTAGATCATCAAATATATGATTGAAAAGGTAAAAAGGAGGTTATTCCACCAGCTTCTACATCACAGACAACAGATAGCAAAATATATGAGATGGCAAAGTTAGTAAAAATTTTAACAGCAAAACTAAATAAGTTGGAGTTAGAAAAGAATTCAAGTAAGCCTGCATAGGAAGGAGAAAGGAACCCTAATCAATTTAGGCTCCAATTTGCTCATAGATTTACCCCTAGAGAACGAAGAAACAATGACATTCAAATGGAAAGAAGAGAGAATCAAGATCAGAGAGTTCCTCCTCTGCTCCAAAATAATGTGGTTGATGAAATTGAGGAAGGTGAGGTTTCATAGTATGAAGATTCAAATTAGGATTTAAATTACTTTCGGGAATTGTCATCAGAGGGTTTCCTAACTGAACATGACTATCTAAACTCTGAGTTTTTCGATGCAAATATTTATCAAACAGAAAGTGATTTGGGTCCTGATGTTTCAGCTAATATATGTCAATCTGAACCTAAGAGGTCTATTAACTTGAGGTTTGGTCCAAAGCATTTTTCGTAGATTCCTAAAAAGAAAACAACTTCTCCTCCTAAACAGTCATGTAATCAAACATAGGAAAAGAGACCTAATCACAGTGACCAAGACAAGGCTATAGAGATTGAAGAAGTGAACAGGACTGTGAAAACTTTAATTTTGAGAATGAATTATGTAAGAACAAGATTCTAGTACCATTTACTAAATTGATGAAGAATCCTTGTTATAGAAATCCTGCTCTTAAAATGATAGGTTCACGTGCTAATCAGATACCTTCAGATACTCTGAATCTCCAAGAACAACATCCTTAAATCCTTATTGGTTCTTCCCTAGCTCATAAGAGTGAAAATGATTCAAATTCTAGTTCTCCACCTTTTTATATAGTTCTGACTATTCATGATCAAATGATTGACAACTGTTTATTGGATTCTGGAGCTTCTCACAATTTGATTCCTCAAGCAGTCATGGAGGCTCTTGGTTTGAGTATCACAAAACCATATCATGAATTATATGCATTTGATTCTAGAGCTGTTAAATTCCTAGGAGTGATTAAGGATGTAGTGGTAAATTTGACTCAATTACCCATGAAAAGTGTCATTATGGATGTGGTGGTTGTTGATATCACTCCTAAGTTTGGAATGTTACTTTCAAGGTCTTGGGAAAAGAAAATAGGTGGTGCATTACAAATGGATTTAACATATGCAACCATTATTGATTTTGGAGGAGACAATAGGAGAATGTATAGGGAATTACAATATGCTTATATTGTCACAGATGATAAGAACCCAACAAATCATCCACTTTATGTTGTAGAAATATATTTGGGGTCTTATATGCTACATTTCAGTGATGAAAATACAAATGGCATGTTACACGTAGAAAAGGAAAAACCAATCAAATGTATTGTTGAACAAAAATATGAGTTATGGAAAATGTATTTTGATGGCTCCTCATCCATGGAAGGAGCAAGAGCTGGTATTGTTTTTATTTCTCCTGGTGAAGAGATGATTAGTTTGACGTATAAGTTGGAATTTGTGACTACAAATAACACAACAGAGTATTAGGCATTAATATTTGGCTTAAGGGCTGCAAAGGACTTGGGCATTCAACAGATTTCTATTTGTGGCGACTCTGAATTAGTTGTACAACAAGTGAGGGACAAATATCAGGTAAAACATGATTTGTTGAAGGTATACAAAAATGAGGTGTGGGATATGATTTATAATTACTTTATAGAATTTAATATTTCCTTCATTCCCAGGGATCATAATCAAATAGCTCATTCACTTTCTTTGGTAGCCACACATTTTTGAATTCCAAAACAGACCCAACTAAAATATCTAATTGAAATCAGATATAGGCACTCAGTACTAGATAATATCAAACAATGGAGGGTTTTTGAAGATGATTTGGAAATAAAAAGGTTCTTGTAGTTAACTGTAGAGTTTTCAAATTCATTAATTGATCAGGATGAAGATAATGAAGTTGAGGAGGTTGATGAATATTCATAAAATTCAATTGCTGGACATAAGATTATTGAGTTAAAGGGAAATTTTATTCCTAAGGGTTTGGTTCCCCTTGAAAGGATCTTTTCTAAATATGATACCCTGCTAAAACCAGTCATGCAATCTTCAGAACAGATTGTTATCAGTTGTAACATTGGCACATAAGAGTATCCCAAGATGGTGAAAACTTCAAAAAATCTCTCAGTAGAGCAAATGAACAGGTATATTAAATTATTGAAGGAATTTGTTGATGTCTTTTCCTGGTCTTATGAGGATTTAAAAACCTATGATACCAACATTATTCAGCATAAGGTTCCTTTGAAACCAAATGTGAAACCTTTTAGACAGAAATTAAGAAGAATTAATCCATCTTTCTTTCTAGTTATAGAAAAAGAAGTCAAGAAATTATTGGATGCAAATATAATTGTACCACTCAGATACTCATCATGGGTAGCAAATTTAGTTCCAGTCCAAAAAAAATGAAGAGTGTTTGTGCCAGAAATTGTTTCCAGGCCACAAAGAAACAAGCCAACACAATCTCAAATATTAAATCAACAAAACTAGGGTTTAGGGTTTTTTGAAAGGTTTTTGTGGTTGTAAAGTTTGGTGAATGAAGGGAATACATTCATAAGCAAATCAGGAACTGAATCATAAGTAAATAAAGACAGAGATGCATAATATAATCACCAAGTACCAATCAGAATGTAATCTTAAAGTTCATTCATAACTGACAAGCATTACAAGTAAAGAAACCATAAACCAGCAATGAATATATCAGTCAAGTATCTAAACAAGCTAAAAATGAAGCTAAAACACAGACTGAAGCGTGATATATATCATATATTTCATAATTCTATCCAGCAAATACACATGAGAGTTATAGTACTTAGCTCATAAACAAGTCACAGACCTCCTTAAGCCAACCAAGAATCGAACCATTTGTCCTCTTTCTCATCTATCTAAATACTGTTTCTCAAAAAATCAGTTAGGGTCTAAACCCTAACTGTCTTCAGCCAACTCATCGATGGGATAAAGTGAAATTATACTTTACAAAATAAAGTATTTCTTCAAAAACATAACTAATAACTGACTAACTAAAGTATTTTTCAAAAGAAATAACAAGTAACTGACTAACTAACAAACTCAAAGGTCTTTAGTAGCTTCATCTAGTAAGGCTATTCCATCCAAAGCTTGGGCCTTCTTCTTGGCTCTCTTTTGCTCAGCTTCCATATCTGCTAACCTTCTTGTAAGTTCTTCATTCTGCTGCTGCAAACCTTTGACAGTTTGCTTCAATTCTGCACATTGCAAATCTGTGCATCTCTTTCTCTTTAGGGCCTCCTCAGAAACTGCAGTAAGCTCTTGATAATGATCATATAATTCCTATAAATCCTCCCTGAGTCTTCTATTTGCTAGGATTAAACTGTCATTTACTTCCTGCATATAATCCATTTGATGCCTGTATTGTTTGATGGTTCTTTGCAGGTTCTGCTTCTCGGAATCAAAAACCTTCCCTGTTGTAGTATCCTACATCTCACTGGGTAGCCATGGAATATCTAGTTTTCTGAAAATGTCTTCATCTTCTGGAAACATATATGAAGACACACCATGAACCATAGGTATTTCCTGATCAGCTGCTTCAGTAGGTGTTGTTACCTCTATCAACTGCTGGTCTTCAGAATGAGAGACTTCAACCTCCTTTTTCTGTTGCTCTTTTAATATTTCACTTCTTAACTCTAAAAAGACTGTTGATAATTTAGTCTCGGTGAGACTAACCTATTCTGCTAACTTCAATTGCTTTTTCCCCTTTGTATGATGAGAAAATTGAGTTTTTTGAACTGCTTCTTTCTTAATCTTTGGTTTTTCATCTGAAGAATCATCATCAAGTACAGTTACCTCTTTTGCATTTAATCTAGTGTTTAACAATTTTTTCATACTGAGCCTTACATTGTTTCTTGGCCTAGTTTTGGGTCTCCATGTTGAGGCAAGCTCTCCCATCATCTTCAAACTTTTACCTTGATGTTTAATTGTAGCAAACTCCATAGCTGCAACTTTTGTCTTCTTTTTCTTTGACCTCTTTGTTTTATCTTCTTGGCTGCAGTATTCTCTGTATGTGTTAACCCTAGAATCAGTTTTGACAGTAAATTCATCTTCTTCTAAAAGATATCCTTCATCCTCTGATAGAATAGTGATTGGGCTTCTTTGCTGGACCTGGATGTTTTCTTCCTTTAGAGCAATCTCCTTTGCGATAACAATTTCCTCCTTCATAAAAGTTTCTGCTGGTTCTCTATCTCGCACAGGCTGATCTTATTTTTTTGTAAATAGTGAACTTTTGGCTTTATTATTAGCTGAAGACTACTGATGTTCATAGTCTGCATTTGAGGGCTCTGGTTCTTCTTCAAGTTTAACTTCTTTTTTATCTTCAGACTTGGTTTTTTGACCTAGTTTCCTCACTAGGGTTTTCCCTTTGTCTACATGTTTTTTGATTTGCTGCTCTTCCTGGTTAATTTGAAAACCAGACCAGAAGAGGAAATAATCCCATGTTTTTTTCTCTCTTTGCAGGGTAGTACTGATAATCAATTTGATCAAACCATGATGGAAAATAGACTGTGTAGTGTGATGTTGATGCCCCTTAACTCTACTTGACATCTTCTGCAAACTTTTAAACAAAAAGAAACTTAAGACTCATTCTGGATTCACCAACCAGATGTTGTAAGAACCTAAAATGATATTTGAAGACATAGGCATATCTCCCCTCACAGGTGATATAACTTTGTAGGAATTTAATGGGCTCCACCCACTCATCTCTGAAATTATGGATTAGTATTCCTTTGCTCCAGTATGGAGTAATTCTAGGTAAAAGGTACCTTTGGGCATTAAAGGTGAAAGGCAGCTTCTTGAACCACATTTCACCTTCATTTCTGACTCCTGTAGCTTCAGCAACTAGCTCCACAGTCAACTTAAACTTTAGAGTATCAAACACTACCATGTCCTAGTTATAGCATTGTACAAATTTACAGGATACCTCAATGTTATATCCATCGATCTTCTTGAAGAAATCCAACCAACCAACATTCTGAAAAAGCTCTGCACAACCTAGAAATTGGTTAATCCAGTTTAGTTCAGTGGGCTCATCCCTATTGGTTTTACCACTTTTTCCCATCTGCTTTTAATGACTGAAACCTGTGTAATTTTAAAGCCCTCTGAATGACCTAACAACTCTTTTTTCTTCTCAAGCTTCTGAAGTTTTAATAGTCAGCTTTTGTTTTCGATGAAGGAAATTTTTTTCACTAATATTAGGTAATTAGGTCAACAGAGTGCCAAAAACTCTCCAATAAAACTGCTACTGAAACTAACTATCATCCAAGCTATTCATTTACATGCTAGATCATCTCTAGAATGCATGAAAACATCTGTGTGTTATGGTTCTGCTCAAATAGTACACTTGGCTCTTTTTAATGCCACATATGAGCTATCTCTTTTGCAAAAATATTTTGCATCAGTGCTCTCTCAAATTCCTGCTTCTTAGATCAACTTGTGATTTGTTTATCTAGTCGATGAAAAGATATGAGAGCAATCCTATGTCTGCTCACTTTCTGCTCTTACTTGTATTTAGCACCAAAGCCAGTCAGTTTCTAACACCTAATCAGACTAGGTCTTCATGCAATTCACATGCTCAGCTCCTTCATTGCATTGTTTACAGGTAACAACTAAATCTATGAAACCATGGTCACCACAAACTGAACAGAGGTTCACCTTACCACATTTTCAGGTCTTGACAGGGTAATTGTTCAATGAAACTGCTATTTTCCAACTTATCACTTTCCAAAGCATTCCAAAACCCTTTTATATTGATATCTGATTGTAGGGAGTTTGTTAACAACATAAATTATAGCTTTCCTCAATCAATTTTATCATAACAAGCTTTAAAGAAGAAACTCCCAATTTAGCCGCCACTTATCAGGTTAACGCAGAATACTTTATTCTTGTCTTGCTGCAGATGCTTAAAATCAATCCCTGAGTTGTTTGATTGTCAAATTTAACTATACAATTGTCTTAAGGTGTCCAATTTGCTTCCAGCTGGCGAAATAAGAAATCCCTAAATCTTCTCTGTAACTATGAAAGCCCTAACTCCCCTTTGTAACTGCAACTTCTGGATTTTGGGCAAATTTCCTTGCTCCACTTAGTCTCTAGCTTAGTAATGCATGTATGGAGAACTCCTTTCACTTCAATCTAGGCTCGTTTGTCTACCTGTCACAATTCACCCAACTCTAACTAATGATTTGCCACGATCTCCTTCATGCTGTAAAACGCACCTGTTTGCATGATCGTTACTGAAGAAACACATATCAAAACCCTTTAAGCATGTGATTAGTCATCAAAAAACCAAAATCATGGCAGAAATGTGCTTTAAAACCAGCGATTTCGGCGCGCGCGATATTCTTGTACCGCCGCTGTGTAAACTTTTGGCAGTTGTGCTACAAGAATAATTTAAAACCAATTTTGGCCCTATTTAGTCATTTTTTTTCATTTTGAGTGAGGTTTAAATGATAAACTATGATCATGATGTTATTTGTGAACTAATTAATCCATATAATGTCCTATAAAATCCCTTCAGAACCTAAAGAAACAAACCATAATGAAAATCTAAAGCAAAAACTCAAAATTTCATTTAAAACCAAAAAATTTCCTAAAGTAAGCAAATGAGAAAATTTAAGCATATGAGCAAACCTAAAATAAAAATCACAAACAAAATATAAAATTCAAGACAAAAATTTCATGACTTAACAGAGAGATAAGGTTGCGTGTGGATCTTCGTAATTTAAACATAGCTTCCCTAAAAGATTATTATCCACTTCCCAAGATTGAGCAAATTTTGTGAAAAGTAGTAGGTTCCCAGAGAATTTGAATGGTGGATGGATTATTCGGTTACAATCAGATTGCTATGCATCCGGATGATGGGGAGAAAACAACCTTCACTATGCCCTGGGGTACATTCATGTATGACAAGATTCCATTTGGTTTGATGAATGTTGGTGCGACCTTTCAAAGAGCTATGGATATAGCCTCTGTTGGAGAAAAGGAAAAATTTGTAGTAATTTATTTGGATGATATCATAGTGTTTTCTCAATTTGATGAAGAACATATGAAACATCTCAAACAAACCTTTTTGAAATGTAGAAAATATGGACTATCATTAAATCCTAAGAAGTCTCGTTTTGTTGGATAGATGCACTAGTGCTAGTAAGCCCAGAGTTTTCAAAATATTTTTTGACATTTTATTTTGCATCTTAGGATACAATAGTCATCGTTCTATTACAAAAGAATTTAGATGGACTAGAGTAGCCTATTTCTTTCTTTATTAAGGCATCGAATTTTTTTAGGATTTATATTATGCATTCAAAGATCATTGCTTATGTACCTAATGCTGCTATTAAGGATATTCTAACTTAGCCAGATAGTGAAGGAAATCGGGGGAAATGGTTTGTAAAAATTACGGAGTATGATGTGGAGATTAGACCTACAAAGTTTGTAAAAGGATAGGGCTTGGAAAAACTATTGGTTGATTCAAATTGTGAAGCCCTTGGTCTTCATTTGATGGCGAAAAATTCAATATAGGAAGAGTTGCAAACAAGGCAAGGTAAATAACAAATCATGGATAGGTATGCAAAATCAAAATGGTATGCTGATATAATTTATTTTTTATTGCATTTACAGTGTCCTCTGCATTTGGACAACAAAGAAGCTAGATCAATAAAATTGAAGGCCACCAAATATTGTTTAGTAAATGAACAATTACATTGGAAAGATCCAGGAGGAGTATTCCTTAGGTGTTTGGAGAAGCCTGAAATTGAAGAAGTTATTTCAGAATTACATGAGGGAGCCTGTGGAGGGGACAAATTTTTGAAAGCGACTGCTTACAAAATTCTAAGGCTTGGATACTACTAACCTTCTTTGTTTTATGATGCTTATCAGCAGGTCAGAGCTTGCATTCAGTGTCAAAAGTTTGCTAGAAAACAAAAACTTGTGTCCCTACCATTGAATCACATTGTGGTAAATGCTCCTTTCCAGTACTGGGGTCTATATTTTATAGGTGAGATCAATCCTACTTCTTCTGGACAACACAAATGGATACTTACAGCTACTGAAGTTTTCACAAAATGGGTGGAAGCTATTCCTACAAGGAATACAACTGATAAGGTAATCATCAATTTTATTCAAGAAAATATTTTAAGTAGATTCAGGTGTCCTAAGAAATTGCTGACTGATAATGATAAGGCCTTCAAGTCTAAATCAATTGTTTCATTTTGTGAACAAAATGTAATTGCTTTGAAGCATTCTACGCCCTATTACCCTCAAGAGAATGGATTGGCAGAATCAACTAATAAGAATATCATTCAGAGCATTAGAAAACTATTAATTCAGAACAAGAGATATTGGGATTCAATGTTGAAGTATGCACTATGGGTTGATAGAATAACAACTAAGAGCCATTGGTTCATCTCCTTTTCAGTTAGTGTATGGCACTCATGTTGTTTTTCCAATCCAACTAGGTATTCCAGTAATCAAATTTTTTCAGGACAGTCAAGAAGAGCCTAATGATATTCAAAGAAGAATTTTCTCATTGATTGAATTGCAGTAGAAACATGAAGCTTTAGATGAAAAAGCTCAAATTTAAATGAAAAAAATTAAGGAAATATTTGACAGGAAAGTAAAGGAAGATACCTTTTCTTGTGGAGAAATGGTACTTAGATGGGATGCCAGAAAAGAACAAAAAAGTAAGCATGGTAAATTTGACAATTTGTGGCTGGGTCCTTTTATACTTTCAAAAATTTTGGAAAATAATACCTTCATACTGCAGACTATGGAAGGTGAAATGATTGTCCAATCCAGTGAATGGATGGTTCCTTAAACATTTTTACAGTTACTGAAGGTGAAAGAGTTGTCATTCATTGTATATAGTGGTGTGAGATAAGTTGAATAAAGAATCAAATTTCCCAATGTAATTTTTTTGCAGAATAACAGACAATTTTAGTTGAGATGGAAGAAGGCACTGATCTACAGGTTCTTGAAATCTCACAAGGAGGATTTCATCCCACAGCAGGAGCCAAATGTTAAGACTAAAAAATGTTCCTAGCTTTCATGTATTGTTTTTCAAAGATTTATTTCCTATTTAAATTACATTTTTGGGTTTGTTTTAATTTTAATAATGCTTAATGCATTTTGTTTGGTTTTATAGGTTATATTTTTTTTGTTTTATTTTATTTTAAAACAATAAAATTTTTCATTTGGCTTATTAAGTATTTTATATCCTTTAAAGTCTGAAAATGCTTATATTAAAGTTTATTCCAAGAATTATATTTAAAGTCTAACATTTTTTTTTAGCTCTTTTTGAAAATTTTCATGAGAACATTCCTATAGCGCAAAATTCAAGGTTAATGCAATAAGGTGCTACAGGAATACCAAATTATTGGAAAGAATGGTGGTTTATCATGGCCATTGTAGCTGAAGACAATCGAAGATAATGGAATTTTTTTCAGCCACCTATTGAAGACATCATGACCCATGTCCATAGTTCGAGTTCCTAATCATGACAGATGTATGAAGAGGTGTAAAGATCATTGAGAAAATCATGGAATGTCATGATTTCATCACTTGATATGGATCATCATCAAGTCTGGATCATCCTCACATGCTATCTCAGATGGTGCTATCTCGATTCTTCTCATCACAGGAAGTTCTACAGAGTCAGTCCTGTAGGCCTACCCTTCATGTAGGTCTTCATTAGCACTTATATCTGACACTTCAGTCATAATCGCCCACCCAGGTCTTACATATGACCTCATATTGTCAGAATGGCATGCCTAGCACTCACATCTGACCTCATCTTGACAGAAAGGCCCAGCACTCACATCTGACCATGTGTAAACACATCGCGCCAGAATGGCTCAGCACTTACATCCGATCATGTGTAAGCACATCACATCAGAATTGCTCTTCACTTACATATGATCCCATCTTGTCAGAAAGGCACAACACTCACGTCTGACCATGTGTAAACACATCGCACCAGAATGGCTCAACACTTATATCCAACCTCATCCTGTCAGAAAGGCTCTGCACTCACATTCGACCATTTGTAAACACATCACATCGAAAGGGCTCTCAGTCCCAGACTGAGGATTCCTGGTAACTGACTAGGTGCCTCCATTCTCCTGGAGAATGGCATTTTCCCTTACATCTGAACTACGCATTAGAATGGCTAGCACTCAAATCTAACATGGGAGGAAACTAATCCTTTAACCATGACAGAATGGCTCAACCCTTACATCTGATCAAGTAGGAACACATCCCTCTATCACATCAAAATGGCTCTCAGTCCTTGACTGAGTTTTCCTAGTAATTGACTAGGAACCTCCATTCCAAGAATGGCAAGCCCTTATATCTGATCATGTAGGAACCAATCCTACAGTCATATCAGAATGGTTCAGCACTCATATCTGACATGGAAGGAACCTAAATCCTCTCACGATGACAGAATGGATCAGCCCTTACATCTAACCATGGAAGTAACTTAATCCTCTCCCATGTCAGAATGGCTCACGGAATCATCACTTCCCTTTGGAGGGAACCTCGATCTAGAGAACATCAAGCTTCTCCCTAAAGTACTCAAAATTCACCCTAGCCAATGGCTTCATCAACAAATCAGCTATCTGACCGTCTGTCACAGCATACTGGAGCTTTACTGCTCCCCTCTACACCATATCCCTGATATAGTGATACTTGATCTTGATATGCTTCAACTTGTCATGGAACACCGGGTTCTTCGACAACTTCACACAACTTTGGTTGTCGCAATATATACAAGTAGCATCCAACTGGAGATCAAATAAATGAGACAGTAGCTTCCTTAGCCATACTACCTCATAACTAGCTGAACAAGATGCAACATACTTTGCTTCAGCTGTACTCAGTACCACACATGATTGCTTCCTACTAAACCAAGAGATCACACGTAATCCCATACTGAAGCGACACCTTGAAGTGCTCTTCCTATCGATGGAACTGCTTGCCCAATTTGAATCAACATAACCCTCCAGGTTAATCTTCTGATTTGACTCATACTTGAGCCGATAATCAATTGTACCTCTCAGGTACCTCAGATTATGCTTTGCAGGAATCAAGTGAACATTTCTCATATCTGTCAAGAACTGGCTCAAGGTGTTCATAACAAAGCAAATGTCTGGTCTCGTGTTCATTAGGTACATCAAGGACCCAATCATCTGACGATACATCGTAGCATCAACTGACCCTGATGAAGCATCGCTCAATAGCTTCAGGTTCGATGCCATAGGTATGGCCATAGCTTTGTAGTCCATCATCCCAAACCTCTTCAGGATCTCTATTGCATACTTCCCTTACCCGAGGGAGATTCCATCTGTATTCTGCAATTCCTGCATGCCTAAAAAATAATGCATCATACCCAAGTCCTTCATTTCGAATTCAGCAACAAGATTTCTCTTCGTATCAGCAATCAACCCATCCATACCTATTACAAACATATCATCTACATATAGTAGAAGCGTCACTGGGTTGCCATCTTTAACCTTGTAGTAAAGGTTGGAATCTGCTTTACTCTTGGTAAAGCCGAAAATCAATAGAAAGCTGTCAGTTCTATGGTACCATGTCCTGGGTTCCTATTTCAAAGCGTACAGGGATTTCTTCAATTTGCACACATGAGACTCCCTGTCATGTGTCTCAAAACCGGGTGGTTGTTCTACATACACTTCCTCTTCCGCTACACCATTCAAGAAAGTAGTCTTGACATCCATTTGGTGTATCTTCCATTTCATTGCTGCAACCAAGGCAAGTACTGATCTGATGGAAGTGTATCTGGCTACAGGTGCAAAGGTTTCTTCATAATCTATTCCTTCTTTTTGGGAGAAACCATGAGCTACAAATCTTGCCTTACATTTTTCAATGCTACCATCTGCAGCATGCTTGATCTTGTAGATCCATTTGGAAGTTACAACTGACTTCCCTTCTCATCTTGAGAGAACATCCCAAACATCATTTTCCATGATCAATTGATACTCTTTGATCATAGCATCCTTCCATTCTTTTCGTTTTGCTGCTTCTTCATAATTGGAAGGTTCTTTATCGAAGAAATCATATAGTAATGCTACATACCTATAGTAATGCTACATACCTAGAGTAGGATCTAGTCCTCTTTCTTTCTTTGTAATTCTCTTCTAGAGCCCCATATCTTTCCGCACCTTGGATAATTTCACATACCCAAGCATGTTTACTCTTATGAGGATTCTTCTCCAGAGGTGGATCTACAGGTCTTTGTGGTTCTTCAAATTCTCGATCTTCCCCTTGAGTTTCTTCGTTCATCGTTGTATCATGAATTATGGGTGCTTCTGCTTCTTCAGGTTCTTCAGCAGGTTTCTTTTTGGATTTGTTGTAAGCTGTGTCTTCATCAAATGTCACAACCCTACTGATGTCAATGTTCTTGTATCCTAGTAAATAGATTCGGTAAGCCTTCGAGCTTTCAGAGTATCCCACAAATATACCCTTCTTTCTTGAAGGATCTAATTTTGTCCTCTTCTCTTTTGGAATGTGTATGTACATAGGAAAGCCAAATATTTTGGGATGGCTGACTTCTGGTTTCTTTCTGGAGAAGACTTCTTCAGGAGTCTTGTTCTTGGGTACTCTATGTGGAGTATGGTTCTATACATACACTGTTGTTCTGGCAGCTTCTACCCAAAGATGCATAGGAAGATCTTGATCATGAAGCATAGCTCTTACAGCTTCCATGATAGTTCTATTATTTCATTCTACAATCCCATTATGTTGTGGATTATAAGGAGTGGACAACTCCCTCTTAATCCGTGAGTCTTTGCATAACTCTTTGAATTCATTTGACGTGAATTCTCTGCCATTATCTGATCGAAAGGTCTTAATCTTATTTTTAGTGTGATTCTTGATCAAGGCTTTGAATTCCTTGAATTTGCTAAATACTTCATCTTTTTTCTTCATGAAGTAGATCCATGTCTTCTTAGAAGAGTCATCAATGAAAGAAACATACTATACATACCTGCTTAGCGAAATTGATGACATTGGACTGCATACATCGAAGTGGATGATTTCCAAGATTCCTTTTGCTTTGCTCTCACTACTTGGAAATGTCTTCTTTGTGTTCTTTCCTTTCGCACATCCTTTGCAGACCCCATCATGTTTTGCTTGTATTTTTGGAAGACCTTCAATAACTTTGCTTGCAAGAGGTAGTTCTTTGTAATGCACATGTGCAAGCATTCTATGCCAAAGTTCATTTGGCTCTATTGTGTCATGGACCAAGGCTTGTTCTGGATGGTCCTTCAATTTGTACAAACCTCCTTCTTATTCCCCAATCACTATTGCATCATCAGTAGTCTTTTCTTTTGGCCACATGATGAATTGACCATCTATGAATGCAACCCTCATTCCTTTTGCATCTAATGCAGCTATGGAGGGAAGGTTCTTCTTGAGTCCTGGTACAAACAATACTTCCTTCATTTTCATATAATTTCCAGAGTCTAGCTTATAGGAGGATTCCCCACTACCTTTTATTGGATACTAGTAGTCATCTCCTAGTTTCACCTTGCGAGGTGATTCATGTTCTGAAAGTTTCAGAAAGGATTCCTTGAATTCAGTCATGTGCTTGGAAGCACCACTATCTATAAGCCAATCATTGCTTCCATGAGTGAGGTTTCCCGTGAGAACGGAAATCAAAACATATTCTTCCTCGCTTGAAGAATCTTCACTTTCATATCTGGTTCTCTTTGATAAAGGTTCATCATCTTCTGTAGCATGAGCATGATTTCTTCTCTTGTTTCCCTTCTTCTTGTGAGAGCTACTTTTGTTCTTAGGACAATCTATATCAAAGTGTCCTCTCTCATCACATGTATAGCAAATAAACTTAGACATGGAGATGGATCTTCTCACTCCTTTCAACTACCACTAGTGGAAGGAGGACATGGAGATGATGCTACACTCCAAAAGTCTCTTAAGACTCACAATGGAGACAAAAATGAGTCAATTCATTATGTTGAAAAAGAAAATTACTGGAATAGGCTTAATGAAGCCTATGGATACTTGTCGAATTTCGAAACACTAAATGACTTCTTCACAAAATTCAAGCAACTAGTGTTCCAATTGAAGCTATGCAAGGTTGAGCAGGAGGATAATCAACTTATCCTTGACATTCTCTCCAAACTTGGTGCAAACTATTCAGTATTTTTATCAACATTTCATTATGTAAATCTCTCTACTCCAAACTAGAAGATTCCTACTCTTAACTCTTTCATTGAATCTCTCACTTAGGAGCATGGCAAGTTGATACAAATGGGGTACATTCGATCTTCCAGAGATCAAGAAATTGTTGCAGGAGTACCTAATGTATCGAATGATAAAGGGAAGAAAAAAGATGAGTCTTATGTAGAGAAGGAGCAGTCAAAAGAGCCTTCAGGTTTGAAGAGAAGCAAGAAGAATGGCAAAGGAAAGACATTATGTTCTACTATGGAAGGGGATTTCATCCAGAAAGCACCTCCATGAGAAGAAAAATTAATGAGATGTCTCTTCTTCTGAAGAAACATAACATTAATATACCTTCTATCACAAGGAAGGCTGACCATAGAGAAGAAAGTCAAGAGTATGAAGAGAAATGCCATGCATTAAAGGCTAGTTTCTCAAGAGCACATGCCTTCCTCATTTATTCTGGATCTTCCAATCATATGATTGCATCCAAAGAATAATTCTCTTCTTTGCAGCATTTTGATTGTCCTAGTATTCAGATGGAAAATAACAGTAAAGTTCAAACCAAAGGGAAGGGCTCTATGAAGCTTGAACATGGGAAGTTCAAAGATGTGCTTTATGTTCCTTCCGTAGCTGCAAACCTTTTACATCTATACCAAATGACTCATACTGGCTCTCCAAAGAGAGTCATATTTGGTCCTGACTTAGTGGAGATCATAGATATCTCTACTGGGAACATTGTAGTGAAGGGTGCTGTAAATCATGCCTCCAACGCATATGAGATCTCACACATCATGTCATTTTCAGAACCAGTGCAATCTTAGCAGCCACTTGCAAGGGAAGGTAAAAAAATATCATCTACTTCTTTTGTAGTTTCCACTAGTATTGCAGATCTAGCTATATCAGTTTATGAGATTGAGATTCAGAGTGATTCAGACCCAGATCCAGTCCCTACTTCCAAACTAAAATCTAGGAAGATGACTAGAAAACCATCTGATACTCAGAAGGGAAAGACCATTTCGCTATGTCATGCAGTCTTACCTCCTTCAGAGATATGGAATAGAATCCCTATAATATGCTACATGGCAAGGGCTGAGTCTCACTACATTAAAAAAAATAGAGTTGATCATACACCTCTTCATCTAGCAAGAGACAAAGGTTACATTCCTCATTCCTTCTATCATTATTTTGGGAGAAGAAGGAGAAGTCTACATGTCAGGCCCCAGGATACCTGTGAAAAGAACATCATGCATGTTGCATCGCTATATCACAGAGATTGCAACAACACAATTTCAAGTTTTTCAAAATTGAATTTTGATTCTAGCTTCTTAGTTAGAGGGGGGGGATTTTTTCTCATATGGTTTTTTCCCCATCTCCTTGTATTGAGCAGTTACTTTACTTTACTTGATGTAATGGGTGACCTATGGTCTTAGTTACCAGGGTCCACAAATTTTCCAAGTTATCATTTAGTGGGGGTGTTAGGATTATTAATCCTCCCTTGTCCACTTTGGTCATATGTCTAAATCAGGAGTCATGTCTAAATTGGGAGTCCTTCCAGTCTACTTTTAGTCACTAGCACCATTGGATCCACCTGGCCTAATGGGAACATGTTCCTATTACTAAAGTGTGGGGAACACTAATTGAGGCCTACTGCCACTGATTTCACTTGCATGCATTAGTTTAGGAGCCTCCTAGATCAATCCCTACAAATTAGGAACCACTGGGAGTGTCGATACTGACCAAGATCAGTTGAGTTGAGTTGGTGACTAGTAAATATCAGTTAGGAGTCAGTTACATTAAGTTCTAATCCTTTACATTTAGTTCTAGTCATCTAGCACTAGGATTGCATGGATGCATGTAGGTGAGGAACATTTACTGGCCTACCTCAGTCAGTTAGACTTGTTAACACTGAATTACACACTTGAGTTGTGATTTACAACTCCAAGAATGATTTAGACAAGGTCAGTTAACCATTCAGTCAAGTACATTATAATCAATTTGAATTTCCTCACATGGATTCGAATTGCATGTGGCTATTTATCCATTGTACTTCATTGTAATTATTATCTAATTAATTTTTTATGAATGAAAGCATTCACAGTTGCAAGCCATTTTTGAATTGTTTCATTCTTTGATTGCTAAGTAAATTGTGTGATCTATCTTGTGAGTTGTGTGTTGGTCCATAGATCTATGTGCTCAATTTAATAAAATAAGTTCATAAAATATCCTTCAAGTGTTCAATGTTATACTTGTGATCAAAAGAGATACTTTGCAAGAGATTGTACCAAGAATAAGGACTCCTTCAACAATAATAAAATACAACATGCTCACACTGCCAAAGAGGATGAACCAACAAACAAAATATGCAAAAGAGAGAAGTATGATTCTAATGAAGCATATGTGCCAATATCAGCACTCACGGGCACTATCTCACATGGAAGCAATGATTGGTTTCTAAATAGTGGGGCATCTAAATATATGATGGGATACAAAGAATAATTCCTCAATATGTCTGAGCACGAGTCACCTCACAAGGGCAGTCCAAAAAGCAGAAAGGCAGAAAGAAGAAAGTCAAAATCGTGAAAATTTGAGGTTTCGACTTCTGTATTCCACCCTATGGAAAGACAACAGTGGAAGGACCATTGTAGGAGTGGAAAGGAGGAAAGGAAGAAGTTCAAAAAATTTGAAAGTTGTGTTTCTGATTTCTACCTTCCGCATTGCGGAAAAGAAGTTGCGGGAAGGCCAGCGTGGAAGTGAAAAAAGGGAAGTGCAAAAGTTTGGATTTTGGAAAGATTGGATTTTTTGATTTCCGCAATCCACATGTAGAATGATTGGTGTCAAAAGGCTAGTGTGTAAAGCAAAGTTCTGGAAACCTAATGACCATGGAAATAAGTTTGCGGAAACAAGAAAATTGTGAACTCCAGGTTGTGGAAGAAGTTAAAGATTTCTTGCAAGCCTTGAAGATGATGACCGCAAGTATGAAGAGAATGTACACCATCGTTGGATAAATATCAGATAGCTTTAATTTTGAAAAATTATTAAATGTTCATAAACATAGTGGTTAACAATGTTAGGACGGTTATGACTAACAAAAGGCACATAAACAAAGTTAGATTATTGTAAGGATGTGACTATTTGAAAAGGTATGTTGTTTTATTGATGTTTAAGAATAATATATAAACTAAATCTTGAACAGGAAGTGGAGTGTCTCTGTCATCTAGAACTATTTATCTAGAGCATAAGACAAAGACCAATAATTTTAACAATAGACAGATTTTTTAAAGAAGATATGGGAGTCTGATAAAAATACATACAAGGGTGGATGCATGGTGCTAGGGCAAGATACATGCCTACAAGGGGGTCTTATCCTCCTTCCAGTAGTGGTTGTAGAATCAAGGTATTGGTGTATCCTTATTTGTTGGTGTAGGCAGAAACCAGGGTGTGGGTGCATCCTTTCGTAGTGGAAGAGGAACTTCGGGATTGTGGTCTCCAGCAAGTGGGTTCTTGCAAAATAACTATTGTGTAAAAAAAAATTGCAAATAATAGAAACATGTTGGTGGTTTACCTTATTGTGTTCCATGTTAAAACATTGTGTCCAAATTTGTTTTTACATTTGTTAAAATAAAATAAATCATGTTTAGATTCTATCATTGATTCACCCCCCCCTTTCTCAGTGACAAGATCTGATTCATCAATTGGTATCAGAGTAGGATCCTTCACCACATTTTAACCACTAGAAGGAATATCCTATTAAAATCACTATGGATCAGCAAATGAACATGTCAATTAGAGTCCCCATATTTTATGGTGAAGACCATGTTTTATGGAATATTAGAATGAAAAACTATCTGATTTCCATCAGTTTGGAAGTTTGGGAATTAGTTGAAGAAGGATATAAATTTCTAGAGGTCACTCCCATAGAAGCAGAAGAAAGGAAGAAATTGTGGGAACATGAAAAGGCCTTGAATACATTACAAGATGGAATAAGTAAGAAATTTCTTGTAGAAGTACTGACCTATAAAATTTCAAAAGAGATATGGGACAAATTGGAAACCATATATGCAGGAGACTCCAAAGTAAAGATGGAAAAACTTCAATATCTCAAAGTACAATATGAAAGTCTAAAAATGAAGGATGAAAAAAATATTTCAGAATACTTATAAAGAGTTGAGAATATTGTTAATGAAACCCGAGGTTTGGGACTAGAAGTACCAAACTATGATTTAGTTGAAAAGATACTAAGAAAACTTCCTATGAAATATGATCCCAAAGTATCCACTCTTGAAGACCAACAGAAGCTAGAAGATATTACCATGGATGAATTGCATGGAATCCTCACAGCCTATGAATTAAGACTAGGTATTGATAATCTCCAAATAATTGAATGCTTCATACCTATGCATCATCGATCATGGAACTCATGCTCAATGCTTTATCTAGAGCCAAAGATATATATAGAAATTTAAAAAGGAAAGCTTTTAGCCACTCGACAATGCTGCTAGACTTACTATATATCAAGTTCACCTCAGTCACCCTTCATTTGTTATTAACAACAGTTGTGTCATGTTCCTAAGTATTCTTCTCCAATCATCATACTATTCAGATATGAGATTATCTCTTCTTTATATCAATAACCTTCACAAACTGCATACAAATGTTTTCATACTTCATCCTTCTTCTCCTAATTTTCATTCTTGCTGCTACATTTGCTCTCAAACTTTATCCTTGTTTTCCTTCCTTCCTTTTTCCAATGTTTGCAATCTCATTCTAGGACTGAGCATGTATCAAGGTCTTTGAAGGACCTCAAACATGAATTTCCATATGGCATCCATGTTCTGTGCAATGATCAACTTTATTTACAAACAACAAAACATCCTTTTTTATCCATTCCTAAGAATATATTTAGTTCTTATCATTACTCCTTTGGTCTTCAACTATTTTTCACATTATTCTTCTTCTAAGATTCATCTACTTTCCTTGCTGATGGATACGAAAGACTCCTCATTGATTGTCTTCTTGGACTTGCACATACTTGGGATTTATGACCAAAGGAACCACAGGCAAAGCACCTCAATGTGTGAAAGTTGGTTTCAAAATGTCCAATTTAGTCACAGGTCCAACATCTAATTGTGTTACTTCAAATTTTGACACTTCTTCTTCCATAGAATGTGCATTCCACAGCCGTGTGACAAAAACCACTACATGCATATAAAAACCCATCAAAATTAATCTCATACCTAGAGTTAAATGGTCCCTTCTGTAGAATAGAGTTTTTTGTTGATTGTGTCCTTCTTGATCCTTGTTGATCATGACACTTTTCTCTACTAACTTTATGACTTCTATATTTCTCTTCAATTTTTTTTTTAGATGGCTAGGGACTTTCTCCTTCTTTAGAATTCTTCCGTGACTTGTCAAATCATATTCTAGTCTTGTCATGTGGAGATATCTAATTATTGAGAATGTGATCCAAGATCATAAAACCTTTTCCAAACTTTGACTTAGTTATTAATACATTATTTTTCCTTGACCAAAGTTTCTAAATAAAGAATTTCATGGTCCTGTCTTTCGCAGATTTCAACTTTCATATTGAGTTTCCTTCTTAGATCTTCTTAAAAGTTGTTTTCAATTTGTTGCATCAAGCCTTGACATTCCTCTCGATATTTTTGCAGTTGATACTTTAGAGAATGGTTTTGTATTATGAGTTCTGATACTTCATTCTTATTTTGTTCAAGAATTCCTTCATATTTAACTACTAGAGTTTGACCCATGCTCAATCTTGCTATTTTTTCTTTCAGCGAATCAATTTCATCTTTTCGAGTATTACATACCTTTTCTTTGTCATTTAATTGTCTTGACATGGAGTCTTCAAGTAGTTGTGTTGCTTTTGTTTGTTGACAGTTTTTTTCAGCTTTCTTGCTGATCATTTTTCTTAAGTCATCAATCTCTTCTAGTGCAGCTACAAGTTCTGCCTCATAATTCACAATACCTTCATCAACTTCTTTATTCGAATGAGAGCAATTGTCACATTCTAATTCATTACGGACATAGTGTTTAGGAGATCCTTTGCCTTCATGGTTGATTGAGTTCATCAAGATCTTACTGGCTTTAGTTTCCTGTCCTTCATCTGAATATAGATCCTTTAACACATATTTCATTAAATTTGGAAATA
>LPNX010199386.1:730123-773633 GCA_001517045.1 Pseudotsuga menziesii | reverse complement strand
TAATGTAAGATTGAATTATTGGGGTTGGACACGAGCCACTTATTAACTTCTTCAAATTTTTAAGGTCACACAGTTCATTAAATGAAAATTTTCATACATTAAATGACATCGCAATATTTAAAAAAAGATCTCATTAGGAATCCAACAAAATAGTCTACAATTTGTTTTTTTACTACAAGTTGAAATTCACAAGGCATATATGCGTTTCAAGGGCTTCTATCTAGCACATGAGTAAAAAATCAGGTTTTCATTACCAAATTTGGCCAAAACGTGTTACCCAACTTCATGGAATCACCCTCAACCTCACCATTAAGGAAGAATATCTTCACATTCATTTAGTGAATCTTCCATCCTAAAACAGATGCAAGTGAGATCATAACTCAAATAGTGGTGTACCTATCCATAGGAGTGAATGTCTCATCATGGTATATACCATCTTTCTATGAGAAACTACGGGCTACAAATCTAGTTTTATACTTCTCAATACTTCCATCAACATGATTGATCTCATAAATCCATTGTGAAGTTATTATGGATTTCCATTTAGGTTTAGAAACAAATTCCCAAACATCATTCTTCATAATAGATTTGTATTCCTCTACCATTGCATCTTTCTATACGTGTTGCTTAGCAGCTTCTTTTGAAGGTGGAAGGTTTTGAATCACTAATGTGACTCATATGTGCAACATACCCTAAATATCTATTATGATTATTTCACTCTTTGGATGATCCTAATCATTAGAAAAATTGTGAGGTAAAAAATGGGCCTCCAAACAAAAAAAGTACTATTAATATCAACTTTTTAAGAACCAATCACAATCTAGAGAATAAAATCATCTATAATAGTTGAGTTGACATTACTTGAGTTGAGGTTGCTTATTTGTCATATTCTAAATGGTTGATGAAAATCTTGGTTAACCATGGTAGTATACAAGTACTTTTACACCTAGAGTAAAGTACCAATGTCTTTTCACATTTTTTTCCATAAAATTATATTATTGTCCCTTCATATATTTTGAAAAAGACAATATATGTCTTTTCACTTAATATGCTATGTCTTTACACAATTTTCAATATATGTTATAATTATCCATTTTTTTTATTAATGTTCAAATATCTTTTATTTAGACATTTTTACTTATGAATATATGATATATTCATCAATTTTTCTTAATCTCAAAAATATCATATAAGTTGGAAGTTTATTTTATTTTATTATTTTTAAAAAGTATTATTAAGCTTTCTAATACTTTTAAAATATGTTATTATTAGATTCATAAAAATCCAATTTAAAAATTAACTTAAAAAAACTAATTTCTAGACAACAAAACATTATTAAATTATATTATATTATAATTAATTACAACACCCCAAAATATTACATTATACAAAATATTAAAATTAAAATTTAAAAAATATTAGAATTAACTTATATAATTACATTAAAATACAATATTTTACAAAATTATATTACAATTAATTAATTAAAAAGTAAAAAACTCAAATTATAAATTATTAAATAAAAATTTATAAATTAATTATATGTAATATTTTGTCAAAATATATTACAATTAATTACAAAAGCCCAAAATATTACATTATACAAAATATTAAAATTTAAATTTAAAAAAAGATTAAAATTAACTTATATAACTACATAAAATATAATATTTTACAAAATTATATTACAATTAATTAATTAAAACTAAAAAACTCAAATTATAAATTATAAAATCAAATTTTAAAAATTATAAAGTATAGAATATATATACTCACCTATATTAAAATAAAAAATTATTAAAATCAAAATTTAAAATGTATATTAAAAAACAATGTCCCAAACGTAAAGCAAACTATCATTCCTTGCCAAATGCCATTCTTCTTGAAGGAAACATAACTTTCAATTGATGTTGGTAGCATGGATATTATTGTCCTAGCTTCTTCTTTCTGAGTGAGGATCCCTGCTCCAACATTACCATTTGTTGTCATATATGGCAATTTTCCCTCTAGCCATGTTCCAACATAAACTATAGATAGAGTAAATCATCGGTTGCTGCAAGTTAAGATGCCTGCTAGGATGAAAATAGGGAAAATGAGATGTCATCTCAACCTTATAAAAATATAAGTACATTAATCTAAAATTTAAAATGTATATTAAAAAAAACGTTTTAGAGGAGGCTTTTTTTTTAAAACAAAATGATACGTGTCTCTCATTTCATTGCCATCAATTGTTGCCGAGGTTCATCTTCCATTTCATTGCCATCAATTGTCGCCCAGGTTCAGTTCAGAGGAACCGAATCTAGCCCCTAGTTGGGAGGCGGGGATTTCTGAATATAATCGAGACGCAATAGAACTGAATCTGCCTCTAGTGAGTATGTTGCTTCGACCATACTAGAATATGCTGCTTCGACCTTTCCTACTAGCTTGACAGATTCCCGATCACACATGCTACATGCCTTTGATGCCACACCCAATATGATGCCAATTTCCCAAACCTAAAACCACCACCTCCACCTTTGTCATGACTTCCTCTTTGTGTCATAAAGCCATCTCTGATCCTTCAAGTTCGAAGTTGGAAGGAAGGTTCAAAAAGAGGGACTCTAATGCAAGTAGGACTTTCAGGTTCCTCTGACATTGGGAAACCCATACTACACCCAACCTTGCTGGTGGAGCATGACTCCTTTGCTTATTTAGGTAGGTAGGTAGTTTTGACTAGTGGATTTCTTATCTATTTTGATTGGACTGGATCAGGTGGAAACTGGGAAGAAATGGGTAGAAACAAAACATGCAGACCACACTTTGTGCTCGGATTGTAGGTTGTGGTTCGTCGCCACTGAAGATAGCGTAGAATCCTCTGCTTCAAAATTTCGGATAGTGTAGAATTCTCTGATTCCAATACAATTATGACATATAATTGTTTAGATAATGTATCCCAATTTTCAGTCCGGTCTACCTTGACTGATGGTGGGGATTAACATCTATAATACATTGCATATGGATTTGGAAATGGGTGAGATGTTGGATACTTTGTAGTAACTGCTTCCACCTTTGCCTTTGTTGGCACATTTACTAGTTCTGCGTCACCTGGAACTTACACTTGATATAAATCTTGAACTAAAACTACAACTGATTCTTTGTACTGAAGAAACTCCATTGGTTGAATCCGCTTTTCTTGCAGCCTCTGCTACCTTCTCTACTAGTTAGTGGGCTGAGGTTAAACTGGATTCTATACTTTTTATTACTCTGTCCAGATGTTGCATTTTCACTAATTGTTTCATAAGTGTTGGAATATAATCCGTCAGGATTATACGTTATTGTAAATATTAGGAATATGAAGAGACTCTCGGATGTGTGATCCCAAGAGTCACTTTAGATGTATAAATAAAGGCATTCTATGGAGAAATAATAAAAGAATTCAGGAGTTATTCCACCTGACAGTGGTATCAGAGTTCTATAAATCCTGCCTGTATGCTTGTCAATCTTGACAGTCTTCCTGCCAGAACTCCATTATTCCCTCTACTATATTTCAGGCTGCCTGCTCCGTTAGTCTGCCTTTGCGTGCATTTCTCCTACAGCCCAAGTGCCATAAGTGTGGGCGTTATTTTGCAACAGTTCTAATTTGAGGTATGAATGTCTGTTGGTTTCTACATTATTAATTATCCCCCAATTTCATGCACGGTTCGCACTGCTCTTTGCCAGATCGGTTGAATTTTTTCTCAGTCGTTTTGATATAGAGCTAACCCTAAGGTTGTTTCATGGTCTCATTTCCACATAAAGCGTTCTCTCATTTCCCAGCATTCCCGTCATTCTCAACAAGTGTGTGTGACAGTCATGATTGTGTGACTACGCTGTCTCATAAATTCCTTTGGAGAGCGGCAAGGAAACTGTGCATTCTATTGTATTTGTCACCACGATAATGTATTCTTGCAGATGAACCTTGGTGCAATTGGATTTGCGTCGATTGTGTGAGACCATTCACTGTTATTGTGGGCGCATAACCCTAATCTATTGAAACTTGGTGCAATTGGAGTTGCGTTGAGTGTGTGAGACCATTCACTATTGTTGTCGGTGCATAAACTCAGATACGTTGAATGCTAGTGCAATTGGAGTATCGTTGAGTACTGTGTAAAGATTACGATAGAGCTGCATTGAAGATTGATGTAACGTGGAGAAGTCCTAACATTCCTGTGTTGAAGCTCGTTGGTTAAGCTTGTCAGTAAATCTCATTGGAATACTGTTGGAGCCGCGACCTCTCATCTCACTGCGAGTTAAATCCGTGACTCTCTGTGACTTGGAAGACTTCATTCAAGAGCGTGGAGGTAAAACTTTGCTGTGGTATTACTTGTGACCGTTGGGAATACAAAAACCCTAAATTTACCCTAGGTATTTGCGTGAAGTTTGAAGTGAAATATTTTCATGTATATGCATCTTGTATGAGTTCGTGTTTGCTACTGAGACGTGTCCATGAATGATTAACTGTTGATGTATGAATTATGACGTGAAGATTTCTACGGCGTTGGTGACTGCCTTGGAATAAGCATTGCTTTCATTATTCCATGTGTGAGTGACCTCTCTTGGTTGAATTCAATATCAATGCTGAGAGCTGCGAATTCAGTGCTACAATTGTTTGTTGGGAATATATAAAACTTATTTTTTTTCCCTAGCTTTACGTGTGGAGTTTAATTTGAGAAGTCTGTAAACATTTTCATTCATGTTGCTGGTGTATATGATATATTGGAGAATCCATTGAATGATATATGCTACTGTGTGAAAGAGCGTCTACAGACTACGTTGAAGTGTATTATAGCAGAGACATTGACATTGTTGTAAAGCTTGAGGAAGGTGGCAGAGACTTAGACCTGCACCTTTACTCTTTCTTCTTTTTCTCCTATTGTTTTAGTTGCAAGATTCAATCACAGAAGAACCTTGCCAACAACATAAGAAATGAAGCACCACCAGCTGATCAACCAGGACCATCACGAATAACACTTCGTACTGACAATGGGAAAGAATTCGGGAGTTATTTCCGTGATGGTCCTGGTTGATCAGCTGGTGGTGCTTCATTTCCTTCAAGGTTGAAAGTATTCCAACAACATAAGAAATATCTGGTCTAATTGTTGTAAGGTAGATAAGTCTTCCAACAAGTTGTCGATACTTGGTCGCATCCTCAAATTCTTTTCCTTCGCTTGATGTGAGCTTCATTTTCTGTTCCATTGGAGTAGAGATAGGGTTGCATTCTGTCATGCAAAATTTGTCTAGTAGTTCTCCAACATATTTTTTCTGAGATAGGAATATGTACTTAGGATGTTGAGTGAATTCAATTCCTAAGTAATAGTGGAGATGTCCCATATCTGTCATTTCAAAGATCTTTTTCAAATCTTTCTTTATGGATGCCATATAGCTCTCATTGTTCCCTGTCATCAAAAGATCATCTACGTACACCACAAGATACACAACAGATCTTCCAACTTTCTTTATAAACAGTGTTGCATCATCAAGATCAAAATGTTCAAAATTTAACTTCAAAAGATGTTTGGTTAATTTTTCATACCATGCACGAGGCGCTTGTTTTAGGCCATACAAGGATTTGACAAGCTTGCATACCTTTTGTTCTTTTCCTTTCACAACAAAGCCTTCTGGCTGAGACATGAAGACATTCTCTTTCAAGTCTCCATTGAAGAAAGCAGTCTTCACATCCATCTGATGCACTTTCCACCCATTCTGAGCAGCTAAAGAGAGTAAGGTATGGATGGTAGCCCATTTTGCTGTAGGAGAAAACGTTTCTTCATAGTCAATTCCTTCCTTCTGTGCATAGCCTTTTGCTATAAGCCTCGCTTTGTGCTTGTCAAGTGATCCATCTGATCTGTATTTGTTCTTGTACACCCACTTGTAGCCAATTGGTTTCGTTCCAACTGGAGGGTCAACCAGCTTCCAAGTTCCATTCTTCATGAGTGCATCATACTCATTCTGCATAGCTTCTTTCCACTCAACTCGAGTAGAAGCTTCTTCAAAGGAAGTTGGTTCAAAGTTAGCAGATAAATTAAATTCACAATCAAATGATACATCCATGTCATCACCTGAATTATCTGCTTCTCCTCCATCTTCATGTCTTTTTGAACTTCTCGTTCTCGTCTTTCCAACTTCATCCAGATGGACACTTTCAAGTGTCTTTGTGGCCCATTTAGGAATCTTCCGTGATGGTCCTGGTTGATCAACTGGTGGTGCTTCATTTCCTTCATTGACTTCACTTTCATCTTACACAGATTGTTGGCTACTTGATACTGGTGCAACATCACACATGAATTTTAGAAAAGACTGTTTTGAAGAACTTAATGAAACAATAAATGGCATAGTTTACTTTGCAGATAAGTCAAGTATTAAACCAAAGGGAATGGGAACCATTCGGCTGAAGATGCCTGGATTCCCTGATTTCTTGTTGAAGAATGTTCTTTATCTTCTAGAGTTGCAGAGAAGCCTGCTGTCCTTGGTGCAGATTCGACAGCAAGGCCATTCCATCCACATGTTTGATGGAATCATAGAAATAAGAAAGTCCTATGACAACCAAGTCATCATGACTGGATACAAAGATGGGAAGCTGATGAATCTAAAGGGTTCATCTGCAAGGGTTCAGAACTACTCTCAGCATGGAGAAGGTAATTTGTCATCAAGTTTATTGTGGCATGCAAGATTTGGTCATCTGAATTATAACAGTCTTCGTTTGTTGAGAAAGAATGGTGTATTTGGTTTTCCCACCATTCCCAAAGAGAAGAGAAAATGTGATGCATGTATATTAGGGAAACACAGTAAGCTTCCATTCCATGAATCTAATTTCAGAGCAAGTAGGAATTAGAATTAGTGCATTCTGATTTATGTGGCCCAATGCCAACTCCTTTTGCCAATGGGAATAAGTATTTTATGACCTTTGTTGATGACTACTCAAGAATGTGCTAGATTTACTCATTAAAGACAAAATTAGAAGCATTTCAAACATTCAAGGACTTTCATGCATTGATAGAAAAACAAGCACAATCTAAAATTGGTACACTTCGTACTGACAATGGGAAAGAATACACTTCAAATGCTTTTGACGATTATCTTCTCCAACATGGAATTTCACATCAGACTACAGTTCCCTACAATCCTCAACAAAACGGTGTAGCATAAAGAATGAACAGAACCATAATGAATATGGTATGCTCAATGATGTTTTTTAAGATGTAAAACTAATGTTTTGGGGTGATGCAGTGAAATGTGCAGCCTATTTGAGAAACAGAAGTCCCTCAAATGCTCTTGATAACAAGACTCCACATGAAATGTGGTTTGGCCATCTCCCTTCAATCAGGCATCTCAGAGTTTTTGGTTCCACCTGTTATGCCTTGATTCCAAAGGAGCAAAGAAACAAGCTCGGTGCTCGAAGCAGAAAATGCATTTTCCTAGGGTATGAAGAAAACTCCAAGGCATACCGTTTGTATGACGAGGTAAACAAGAAGTTTGTTATTTCCAGAGATGTCATTTTTCTTGAGACTAATAAAAATGACCAGTCCATTGAGAGACAGCTTGATCGTTTGGAAAAATATCCTCATCCAAAGAAATATTCTGAAAATGAATATGAAATTCCAAACCTTGAAGGGGGGATTCCTATTCTGGATCAACCTTTGGAATTTCCATATGAAGCACCAACTCCCCCGCATGAAGAAGTTCCTGCTACTTCACCTAAACAAGAGATTCAACTGGATGATGTGATTGAGAGACTTGGAAGACTCAACCTTGAAGGAAATGAAGCACCACCGGCTGATCAACCAGGACCATCACGGAAGATTCCTAAATGGGCCACAAAGAAACTTGAAAGTGTCCATCCGGATGAAGTTGGAAAGACAGGAACGAGAAGTTCAAAAAGACATGAAGATGGAGGAGAAGCAGATAATTCAGGTGATGACATGGATGTATCATTTGATTGTGAATTTAATTTATCTGCTAACTTTGAACCAAATTCCTTTGAAGAAGCTTCTACTCGAGTTGAGTGGAAATAAGCTATGCAGAATGAGTATGATGCACTCATGAAGAATGGAACTTGGAAGCTGGTTGACCCTCCAGTTGGAACCAAACCAATTGGCTGCAAGTGGGTGTACAAGAACAAATACATATCAGATGGCTCACTTGACAAGCACAAAGCGAGGCTTGTAGCAAAAGGCTATGCACAGAAGGAAGGAATTGACTATGAAGAACGTTTTCTCCTACAACAAAATGGGCTACCATCCGTACCTTACTCTCTTTAGCTGCTTAGAATGGGTGGAAAGTTCATCAGATGGATGTGAAGACTGCTTTCTTGAATGGAGACTTGAAAGAGAATGTCTTCATGTCTCAGCCAGAAGGTTTTGTTGTGAAAGGAAAAGAAAAAAAGGTATGCAAGCTTGTCAAATCCTTGTATTGCCTAAAACAAGCGCCTCGCGCATGGTATGAAAAATTAACCGAGCATCTTTTGAAGTTAAATTTCGAACATTTTGATCTTGATGATGCAACACTGTTTATAAAGAAAGTTGGAAGATCTATTGTGTATCTTGTGGTGTACGTAGATGATCTTTTGATGCCAGGGAACAATGAGAGCTATATAGAATCCATAAAGAAAGATTTGAAAAAGATCTTTGAAATGAAAGATATGGGACATATCCACTGTTACTTAGGAATTGAAGTCACTCAACATCCTAAGTACATATTCCTATCTCAGAAAAAATATGTTGGAGAACTACTAGACAAATTTTGCATGACAGAATGCAACCCTATATCTACTCCAATGGAACAGAAAATGAAGCTTACATCAAGTGAAGGAAAAGAATTTGAGGATGCGACCAAGTATCGACAACTTGTAGGAAGACTTATCTACCTTACAACAACTAGACGAGATATTTCTTATGTTGTTGGCATACTTTCAAGGTTCATGCATAAACCTTGTGAAGGACACTGGTTAGCTGCAAAAAGAGTTCTAAGATACTTGAAGGGGACTCAAGACGTTGGAATCAAGTACTCTAAGGTGGATGAATTCAAACTTATTGAGTACTCAGACTCAGATTTTGATGGCGATAAGGAGACAGGAGTATCAACTTCTTGATACACTATGAGTCTTGGATCAGCAGCTGTCTCATGGAGATCACGCAAACATTCAGTTCTGCAGATTCAACAACAGAAGCATAATATGTGGCTGCAGCTGAAGCAACGAAAGAAATAGTATGGCTCAGGAAGATACTTGAAGATTTGCAAGAAAAACAAGAGAACTCCACTCCATTATTGATCGACAATACTTCTGCAATCAAGTTGGCTAAGAATCCCAGATTCCATGATCGAACCAAACACATCAACACAAAGTATCATTTGATTTGACATCATGTAGAGGCCAAGACAGTCCATCTTCAACATTGTTCCACAAATGATCAAGTTGCAGACATCTTCACCAAAGCGCTTGGACGAGAAAAGTTTGAAAGATTCAGAAACATGCTCGGACTTACTAACACCCCTTCGGATTAAGGGGGGGATTGTTGGAATATAATCCGTCAGGATTATACGTTATTGTAAATATTAGGAATATGAAGAGACTCTCAGATGTGTGATCCCAAGAGTCACTTTAGATGTATAAATAAAGGCATTCTATGGAGAAATAATAAAAGAATTCGGGAGTTATTCCACCTGACAATAAGCATCCTAGGTATAGGCTTGTTGTGTTTCGGGTTCAGTTGAAGAAATTATAAATGCAACAATTTTTTTAGTTGTTGATTCTGTCAATGTAGAGTTTGTTGATTTGGTTGGTTCAACAACATATTTCAATATAAACTTTCATAAGTGGAGACATAACTTTTGGTCGCTACACAGTAGGGAATATTTAAGTAGAAAATGAGTAAGTGTATCTTTTTTGTCGTGAATATTTTAACTACAGTTACAACTTTAATGGGGTACTTCAAGAACACGGTCGAGTAGTCCATTAACTATACAGGAATGTTTATATACCCCTACAAACCCTACTCAGTACATTTAATACCCCGAAACCACATAGTGAAAGTTTAATTGTGGAAAAATAATCAAGTAGTAGAAATTGTATGGGTTTTGAACCTCTGTAAGCCATTGGCCATTTGCATTTGTTTATCCAAATAGTTTGATATGTCGAGATAGTTTATCTTTCTCATTGACAGGAGTGATCTTTGTTATGTCATTCAGTTTTCTGTAGCAATTGTAGTGGATTTTTATTTTATTGGCAGGGATATGATGCATTATTCATAGTATGGTTTTTCTTGGTTATGTAGCGAAGGGCAGGTGGAGAGAGGTTTGAAAATAAACTAGTGAAACATACCTCTCCTTCAGTTATAAACTAATCAAAAAAATTTGTAGGATTGTTTCAATGGATGCGGCTCCTCCAAAAGGTACCACTGTACATGTATAAGAACAAACCTAGGAATATAATTGTTGGATGCATAGGGAGTGTCCAAAACTAAAGATGATAAAGTTTTCTTGTTGTGTCATGCCCATATCAATATAGAAGTGCATACATATATCCAAAATATTCCCACTAAACATGCCCAACAGACTCAAACTATTGGCCCAAAATCACTTCATTGTCCAAATTAAGGATTGTTGCTATCTTTTATGGTCTGAAATAACCCTGAAGTGGAATTCATTGTTGATTGCTCCCTCTTGTGGTATTAATTTCACCCAAAAATGTTGGATTACTACCCAAAGTGTTGTACAACACTATTTGAGTGTGGATGTAAAGCCCTAAATTACTCCAACATGCCCATAATTACTTGAAACGGGATCAGACTTACTAAACCAACTTGTTTCTTGCTAACATATGTCCACAATCAGCCTAGAATACATAAATTTAGCCCACAATTGCCTCTGATTGTGTCCAAATGTAGATCTATGGCCATGTGTAGACTCCAACACTCCTAACATTACTTAAAATCCTTTAGGGAACCATCATCATGAACAATGTCACCCTCACTAAAGGATGTGATCAAACTCACACGTGGACACCCATGCGAATACGGGGGTAACAAAGTCCTAAAAGAAGAATTTCATCCTTAAGAAATGAAATATAAGACTAGGTTGCAAAAACCCACCTTGGCTTAATGAGCCACGTAGGTTGGGTACTAGGAGCAAAGAGGTATCAATAGAAGCAAAATGAGACAATATGGAAGGGACATGAGAATGTGGTGACGGAGCATCACTTGTAGAACTATCTATATTAGTATAGTAAGTTTTGATTTGAATAATACTCAAAAATTTTATTTCATTTGTATGCTGCATAATTCAATGGCTCAACAACAACCCAAGAGTGAGTTGAAATCATTTGTGTTATACATGAAAACCTATGATAAAGGAAAATGGGTTTCAATGCCATTATCTATTGGATAATTGGTAACAATGAAATTATCAACAATTGGAAGACATACAATAAAAAAGGCATTTGCAAGACATCAACATCCACTGGAAAGGTTTAGTAAAAGGATTTAAGATGAATAATGTAGGAAAAAAAGTGGCACGTGTCTATGACTATAGAGAGATGTCAAAAGAGAAAGTTTCTAGTCAACCAAATTTTCCTAAACTTGATTGTAATTGTGAGTATGTAGGATCAATTTCGATGTCATATTGTTTTATGGTCATCTTTTATTGATAGCTTCAAGGATTTCCACATCTTTTTATTTTCCTTTGATAGTGATATGAATATCACATCTATCTCAGGTTTATGCATATCAGATTGGAAGGAATGGGAGCCATTGGAATGCATAATGAGTGTTTTCCAATGCATTCATTCAAAAATAGGAGAACTACTCTACATTGGTAAGGATCCTACATGGTTAAACAAGGAAGGTATTTTATTTTACAAATATGAATACATTTTTCTGAAAATGATTGGATCAAATGGATATCTCAAATATATTCCTTTACCTTCTCTTAGCTTATTGGAATGGCCAAGTGTAGATGATTCTTCAGTAAGTTCATTTCATTACAAGTTATTTTCGGAAATGCAACTTGGAATGAAGGAAAAAGGCGGCATCCATGCACGTAGTGGAATTTTCATGCCATTCTCTATATTTGTTCATCTTTTTAGGAAGGATGGGTCGATTAGGAAAACTGGTAAGATGTATTCTACTTCAAAACCTTTTGACGAGTTACTCACAATTTTGTTTTTCACCGGGTGGATAGAAGACTACATGACCAAAGCAGAGAAGAAATAGAGTGCAGATTGAGTCATGATACCTTGTCTTTCAAGTATGCATTTTCAATACTATTTACATTTAATTGTATCATGCTTCTTCATTTTTAGAGGCTAGAAGAAGAGAAGGAGTTTCATACCAATGAAACAAATCGTATGATGATGCACTAAAGACTTTCATTTGATTCTTTCTGGTATTGGATTTCAAGACATATACTATATATCTCATTTAAATTCCGTAGGTGGAGACATGTTCGAAAAATGGGGAAATGGGTTTGAGTTCCAAAGGAAAATCATGACGAGGATGGAACACACTCTCCAATAGTCTCCCTTGATTTTTTGGAAAATGGTGAATTATTTACAACACTATCAATGGAGGAGGATTGTACACTATTTGAAGTTAGAGAACAATTGGAGCTACAAGAAGATTTTGACCATTTTGTATTTATACACAATGGTTAAATGGTGAGAATGTAAAGTTGATTATCATGATTTTAATGTGTATACCCAAGTACACCAATTTATTGGAATGTAAGACCTTTTGTATAGACAAAATAATTCTAATTTCTTTTATTGTATTTTGTAGGTGGGGAAATGACGAGAACATATTGTGTGTTGCAAAGATTGTGTCAAACCTTCCACCATTGAAATTAGGTAATGCTAAAGATTTCCAGAATGAAAATATAACATGTATAATTAGTCCACATTATAAGGACATTCCCTGAATGCAATGGACATTCCATTGTGCAATCTTAGTATTGTTTTTACTTATATCATTTGAGAAGAAATACTTGTCCATACCACTCAAGACTTGGATTTTGATAGGGTTTTGGCATAGTAGTCATATCCTTAGTTGTGGTTACTGCTTTGTTGTCTTTCATAATGTATGCTAAATGGGAAATTTATGTGTCTTCAATCAAGAGAAGTAGTTTTGTTGAAATTCAATTTAGTGGATAATATCAATTTAGTGATATTCAATTAAGAGAAAAATTAGGCATAGTATCTTTTAGCCACAAGAGTACAGTTGGTTTGGTGAAATTCAGGTAGTTCTCTAGCCCCCACCAAGGCTTGATTCCTCAAAGAAGTGATCAACACAATCCCATGAGGTGGGAATTGATTAGAGGATACCATCTTCACTATTAAGTCAGGTTGGGTGCCACACACCCCAATGAAGTGTATTGAAGTGCTATATTTTGAAAATTAAATTAATTCCAAACACTTCATCATAGGAAGCTTTCTTGAGTTTTCATAATATATTTATTGTAGTTGACATTCATCAAACTTGGTTATTTGAACTAAGTACATTCCCGCTATTTTGAATCTCTATAATTTTATAGGGTCCTGACCACCTCATGTTTAGTTTCTTAGATGAGTCCAAAATTAGTTATCATGTTATAAATTATAGGTCTTGTTGTACCGAGAGTAGTGAGGTGCTATACAGCCTAGTATGTGGGATATGTTACACTACCAATAGTGAGAGATAGGGTGAGAGATCTACTCAATCCAATTTTTACCCTTTTAATCAAGCCATTAAGATATCCTCCTAATCTAGGGTAATTTGGACAAGGTCTCATTATTTGGGGAGATGTTCCAAAATTTTCAGATTTTTCATACTTTTTGGTTTTCTATAAAATATTAGATATCTAATATTATTTGTTGTTGAGCTAAACCATTGTCTCATTTGGTCCCTACATCCACAATTCTTGAGCTCATAAGAATAATATGGGTTTTATATTCTGGAGGTGCAACAAGAAGATAGTTGGAAAAAATATCAAAGATCCTTTTTCACCTTCAACTGCTTCACTGACACCATCTACTTAATATTGCACAGTTTCATACAATGGAGATGATTTTGAGGTCCCATGGACAACAAAAAAATATATCTTTGAGTTTCGGTTAGCTGCTAAGTCAGAGGATGGAATCACACTGGCTGAGTTTTGTCTAGTTTCCAATGATATAGAGCCCCATTGATGGGAAATCCTCCAAATATGGGATCCTGAAGCTCCCCATTTTTGAGTGGTTTTTTAATATAGAGTGTCTCTCCTTTGGTCTCTCTCTTATTTGGAAATTGTATTTATATGGGATATACCAGCTAAGTTATGTTAATCATACAAGGGTAGGTTATCAGTTATTATTAATTCCAATACTGTGTTGGTTTATTTGTCAATACTGAGAAGGAGGGGGGGGTGAATCAGTATTGTTATATTTTTACTAATTTAACCACTTATTAAATCTATCATTAAATACACATAACATCAATAATACAAAGAACACAATTTTAACGTGGAATCCCAATAGGGTAAACCACCAATACGTCCTATTACTACAAAATTATTATTTACAAATAGTTTTTCCTCCTGCTACAGACAAGGATGGTATTACACACTGTTTACCAATACCAATTGGAAGGAGGCTACAAATCCCTGGTTTTATCAGCAACACCTGAAACGATGCTACAACACCCTATTTACCAATTCCAATTGGAAGGAGGCTATGGCCCCTTGGTTTTATCAGCAATGACTGAAAGGATGCCACAACACCCTATTTACCAATGCTAATTGGAAGGAGGATACAACCCCCTAGTTTATTAGATACAAAAGAAAGGAGGCAACAACCCCCTGCAGGCATGTTTCCTTCCCTAGCGCCGCCCTGCCACCCTGAAATGTTTCCCACGATTTCTCTCCCACTAAATTCTATCACACCCACTGGTCTCTGATTTTGATCATGCAATTCGAACTGCATAGACATATTCCTTCTTACTCAGGCTGCTGCTTAAATACTTCTTAGTGTTTAAGCTTCTTTCAACAGTTGCATCTCTTCAAGCTGAACAAAAACACCTTTCACTATTGTGCCCTTTCACATATGAAGATCACACCTTCTGGAACGTCCTTTCACATTCTTCCATTGATCTTGCGCCTCAGAAATTGTTTACACAGCTTGGAAACCATTTCCGCACCTATGTCCAACGTTTGCAGGTGATTTCGCACTACCAAACATCTTTCTATGGGATCAAATTCCTTGATCCAATCAGATTCGTTGATATTATCTCTAAGTCAATTTGGACCGTCGATCTAACCATCGATTTCGGCCTCAAAATTTCCTTTTCGCACCAAGATTTCCTCATCAATGATTCCCCACCATTGATCTTTGTTGGTCATTTTCCTGAACATTGATCTCCATATTTTGGGATTGAGGATGTTGACTATCTGCCTTTTCCTTTCCGCAAGCTTCTTTCCACAGGGTCCTTTCCGCAAGCTCCTTTCAGCAAGCTTCTTTCCACAATTTTCCTTCCGCACCGTCGATCTATTTTAGCAGAACTAACTTTAGCCGATATTTCCGGATTGTGGGATGTGGGATGCGGGATGCGGAAACGTAACATTTTATCTTTCCACAAGATCCTTTCTGCAAGCTCCTTTCTGTGATTTTTCTTCTGCACTGTTGATCTTTTGCAGAGTCTTTCCTGACCATTGATCTTGCGGATTGTGGGATGCAGGATGCAGAATCACACTTACCTATTTTGGACTTCTTCAATTTTCTTCCACAAATTTGTTTCCACATTTTCCTGGACCGTTGATTTCCTTGCGGATTTATCCCTGACCATTTGATCTTGTCTTTTGCGCAAACTTGGCTTTTACTCCTATCTTTTGCGGGATGCTTCCTAACCGTTGGATCTTGTGTGGGATGCTTCCTAACCGTCCGTTCTAGAACTAATGCGGATCTGCATTTTGTCTTTGTGGACTATACAAAAACTGATCCTCATTCATTGGATCTCATGCAGCTAACTATGCCACCTCATCATCGTTCCATGTCATCACTACCTTTGTCTATGCCACCTCATCATCATGCCATTTCGTCTTTTCTTTGACTTATGTTGTGTTAACTCTGCCATGGTATCTTTTGTAATTCAAAAGCAAATTTTCCATCACTACCTTAGTCTTTTATCATCATTAGGCCACCATCATATTCCATGTCATCATATGTGTCATGCCACATCCTCAACTATTCCATGCCATGTCATAACTACCTTAGTCTTTCACTGAGTTTGTCCTGCCATCATATCCACTGGTTATTCCTTTTTCATTCGTGAACACCTTTGACATCAATGACAACTATAGCCAAAATTTGTCAACAATATCCCCCTTTGACATTGATGGCAACCTCTAAACATTCTCCCCCTTTGACAACAATGACAAAGGATAACTTGTTATGCCAATGCTGCACCTATTTTGATATAAGGATTTCCTATCTTTCTTCTTTTTGACAACTCCTCTTGTCATCATATCTCCCTTTTAAATGAACTTGGTTATTTAACTAATGTATCATTTATCTTAAAAATTCATTTCTTGCAAGATTTTCTTGGATGATATCTTAACTGATAGATCCATGGACTCCCCCTATCACTGTACTTCTTCTCCTTTGTCAACATTTTTGTGACAGAGTCTACACTCAACATTTTTTCAACACTCTTCCATTTTTTGTTCTAGGATACATGTTTCCTTTTTTTTTTTAAAATTTGTTCCTGCTGCCATGTCTAATGGTCTATTCTTCCTGTAAGTTAATTGGCTTCCTCTTTTACCAGAATTCCTCAAGCCTGTGCATTTAGATCTACATATAAAAAAAACTAGCATATATTGCTGGATTCTTTTGGATTTTATATCTATATTATCAACTGTCGAGAGACCCATAACTTCATATCCTCAACACAGAGATTACTTCAGTTTATTACATATTTTCTCCGGTCTCACTATCTCAGACACAAAGAATCATAACCCCAAATTTTTTTTGTCAATGCTGAACTCATCATGCTACCTTATCAATAGACTTGAATTTTTATTTTTTTGACTTGAGTTTTCTTCTACTATCAACAATTTTTATGTGTCATGACTTCAAATACTAAGGGAAAATAATAATCTTTATCTTCTATTTTATTTTAGACATCATGGTCTTCGTGATTCTCACATTTTTTTGTTCGCACATTACTTCTTACTTTCTCTTATGTCATCCATACACCAACCTTGATCACCCATTATCTTTGAAGAAGATAGCTTTCAATATACTTCAACATTACACACCAATTGAGTTTTTCTTAGATACCAATTGAAATTTTCTCACTTTAAATCCCCCTGAGTATAAGCTTCCTCTAAAACCAATGGTGGTAGTTTGAAACCAGAACCAAGGTTCATTAACCACGTAATGGGATATTACCAGATCTGATCTGCGTTATCCCTCTTGTTCTCTTCTTTTCACACTGAAATTTAACTAGAAACAATTGTTTGCCTTCTCATCTTTAAAACCCTTAAGTTAAAGATGTGTTAAAGATATCAATACCCCCTTGATATCATTCAACATTTCCTATGTCTTTAAGATGATTGTTCATACCCTTAATTTTTAAGTTTTTTTTATTACAAATGAGAGAATTTTTTTTTTAGAAGTAAATTCCACAATCACTGTCTCCTTCTTCATCTCTTTCATCCTTATCTGCATTGGGGTATTCTTCTACATCACTAAGTAGCTTTCCCTCAGGATGAGTGTCATTTTTATCTATGACCTCATTATTCTCAACATCAACTACAGAGGCTTCATTAATGACTGAAAGTTTTGTTACTTCTTAAGCTTCTAATTATTTCATCCACACCTTTTCAGGAGCTGTACTATTTACTTGTCCTTCACCATCCTCTGCATTGGTTTCATGTTCCCTTTTCATCATTTGATTTTATCCCCCTTTTCATCCTTTGATTTTCTCCTCTGACTCTGCAGTTAGCCACCTTGTGACCAAACTCATGACATTAATGACAATAACCATGCAATTTTTTATATCCATGAGAGGTCTTTGGTCTCTCTGTTTCCTAACTGCCATTCTATTCTACTATCTCTAAACTTCTACTGAAGCATCACATTTCAGTTGACAATTCCTAGCCAAGTGTCCAAAGTTATTACATTTATAACACTCTATATCAAACCTTTGGAGAATTCCAAACTGGTTATGATTCCTTACCTTCAGATTTTTAAATGCATCCTTCTTGTACTCATGAACTTTTTCATAAGTCTTGCATTTTAGGGATTTATGACCAAAATTATTATAGGAATAACAATGACCCAGAAATATTTTCTGATTTCTATTTATTACTTGTATCTTGTGCTCCTCATGAGTTCTGTCTTTGCCATGAAAAGATAATGCATATTCTTTGCACTTTTCCTTTTTAACGAGACTCTTTAGTACTTCAACATATCTCTTTGTACTTCCTCTCTGATTAGTGAGTGGGGAAATCTCTAGATTATTTTCTTTAACGAACCCTAAACCAAATCTGTCACTGGATGATCTTTCACTGTTCAGAATGTCATCCAGAATCTTTGAGTTGTTTTTAAACTTAGATTTGATAAATTTTTCATCAACCCCTTCTCTAAGTTGAGCAATTTTTTTCTCAATTTTTTTAGAATATTGAATTCTCTTTCTGAGAAGAACTACTAGATCTTCCTCACTCTTCTTGGCCTCTTGAAGTTGGTTTCTCAAATTAGTAATAACCTATTTTTTCTCTTCTTGGTATTTAGACAATTTCTCTTTCAAGACTTTGTTTCTTTTCCTACTTCTTTCAATTTCATCTACAACAGCCATGTATTTAGCTTCTATATCCACTTCTGATTCCTCATCTGAGTTTATTGTTCCTAAAAACATGATTTCATTATATTCACTCATCTCCTCATCTTCACTTTCTTCCTTGGAATAGAAGTTCTTCCTTTTTTCTTTAAACTTCTTCTTACCCTTATGACAACAAGATTCTTCATGGTCACTCTCCTCTTGTTTTGGGTAGGAACACTTGTGGGAAAAATGTCCAATCCTTCATCAGTTAAAACATTTCAAAGCCAGTTTACCTTTGTATTTCCAAGTTCCTTTATAAAGTCTACTTACAAAGAGGGATTCCTCATCATCTATATTTTATGTTTGATTTTTGGAAGTGACTTTAAATGCTGCTTCTTTCTTCAAGTTTTTATCCTGTCCAGTTCTCATCTCATAAGCAGTGAGAATTCCATGCAGCTCATCTATTGTTACTATTTTAAGGTCATCTCGTTCCTCTAGGGTGGAAACCTTTGAGTCATATCTCATTGGTAATGTTCTTAGTATCTTGCTTACCACTTCTTTTTCTTTCAAATTTCCTCCAAGACCTCTAATATCATTAACCACCTCATCTACATGAAGAAGGTATTCCCCAATATTCTATTCTTCTCTCATTTTGAGGCTTTCAAATTGACCTTTATATGTCTATAGTTTGGATTCTTTGACCTTCGATGCTCCTTTATAGATAATATTCAACTTATCCCAGGCTTGCTCGGAAAAAATGCATTGCATAACCTTACTAAACACAGTGTTTGTTAAACCACTCAAGATTGCATAAGGGCTTTAGTATTTCCTTCATATTGGCCTAGTTCTACTGTGTATGTAGGATACTAGTTTCCTATGTTATGTTATTTTTTAGTTGCTTCCCAAACCTTCCATCCCAGGGACATCAGATGGCACCTCATTCTTACACTCCAGTATGCATAATTTTCTAATGTAAATAGTGGAGGTATGTTAGTGTCCAAGCGTTCTTGTTGATCCATAGTGGTTATATAAAGGATCTACCTTCGAGTGGTTAAACTGTGCTGAAGGAACCCGCTCTAATACCAATTGTTGGTTTATTGGTCAATATTGAGAGGGTGGGGTGAATCAATATTGTTATTTTTTTACTAATTTAACCACTTATTAAATCTATCATTAAATACACATAACGACAAGAATACACATAACATAATTTTAACGTGGAATCCCAATAGGGTAAACCAATGATATGTCTTATTAGTGCAAAATTGTTATTTACAAATAGTTTTTCCCGCTGCTACAGACAAGGATGGTATTACACCCTATTTACCAATAACAATTGGAAGGAGGCTACGACCCCCTGGTTTTATCAGCAACGACTGAACGGATTCAACAACACCTTGTTTACCAATGCCAATTGGAAGGAGGCTACAAGCCACTAGTTTTATCAGCAAGAACTGAAAGGATGCTACAACACCCTATTTACCAATTCCAATTGGAAGGAGGATACAACCCCCTGGTTTATCAACTACAACTTAAAGGAGGGAACAACCCCTGTAGACCTGTTTCCTTCCCTAGCGCTGCCCTACCACCCTAATATGTTTCTCATGATTTCTCTCCCACTAAATTATATCACACCCACTGGTCTCTAATTCTGATCAAGCAATTCGAACTGCAGAGACATCTTCCTTCTTACTCATGCCGCTGCTTAAATACTTCTCAACGTTTAAGCTTCTTTCAACAGTTGCACCTCTTCAAAATAAACAGACACACCTTTCATTGTTACACCCTTTTAGATCTAAATATCACACCTTCCAGAACGTCCTTTCACGTTCTTCCATTGGTTTTGCACCTCAGAAATCGTTTCCGCAGCTTGGAAACCATTTCTGCACCTCTGTCCAACATTTGTAGGTGCTTCTGCACTACCAAACTTCTTTTCGTAGGATCAAATTATTGATCCAATCAAATTCATTGATCTGATCTCTAATTCAATTTGGACCGTCGATCTAACCATCGGTTTCGGCCTCAAAATTGACTTTCTGCACCAAGATTTCCTCATCAATAATTCCCCACCGTTGATCTTTGTCAGTCATTTTCCTGACCTTCGATCTCCAGATTGCGAGATGCGGGATGTCGCTTGTCTGATTTTGTCTTTTCGCTAACTCCTTTCCGCAAGCTTCTTTCCACAAGCTCCTTTTCGCACGCTCCTTTCTGCAAGATTCTTTCCGCATTTTTCCTTCCACACCGTTGATCTATTTTAGCAAAACTAACTTCATTCGTCCGATATTTCCAAATTGCGGGATGCAGAATGCGAGATGCGGGATGTGAAAATGTAACATTTCAGCTTTACACAAGCTCCTTTCCACAATTTTTCTTCCACAGCGTTGATATTTTGTAGAGTCTTTCTCGACTGTTGATCTTGCAGATTGCGAGATGCGAGATGCAGAATCACACTTACCTATTTTGGACTTCTGCAATTTTCTTCCGCAACTTTGTTTCCGCATTTTCCTGGAGCGTTAATTTCCTTGCGAATTTACCCCTGACCGTTCGATCTTGATCTTTTACAAAACTTTGGCTTTTTCGCCTAGCTTTTGCGGGATGCTTCCTAACCATCGGATCTTGTGCGGGATGCTTCCTAACTTTCCATTCTAGAACTAATGCAGATTTGCATTCTATCTTTGTGGATTATACAAAAATCGGATCCTCTTTCAGTGGATCTCATGTAGCTAACTATGCCAGCTCAACATTGTTCCATGTCATCACTACCTTCGTCTATGCAACCTCATCATCGTGCCATTTCATTTTTCTTTGACTTATGCTACATTAACTTTTCCATGGTATCTTTTGTAATTCATAAGCAACTTTGCCATCACTACCTTAGTCTTTTATCATCATTAGGCCACCATCATATTCCATGTCATCATATGTGTCATTCCACATCCTCAACTATGTCATGCCATGTGATCACTACCTTAGTATTTCACTGAGTTTGTCCTGCCATCATATCCACTGGTTATTCCTTTTTCATTCGTGAACACCTTTGACATCAATGACAACTATAACCCAAATTTGTCAACATACTGTGTATGTAAATGGAGCTGTGTAATGAACTATATAACATAATGTGGTGGTGTGAATGCGGGTGTGGAAGTGTAATCTATCCCAATGCCAAATTATAATTTCACTATTACATGTGAGTAGGATCTGCCCCCTCCTTAAGGGTATGCAATGATGCACTATGGTCCCTTTTATTTTTTTTCTGTTTGAGGAATAAAACTGTCTTCATATTATGTGATATAACAAAAAATATTTTATTCATCGATTTTTTTTGGGTGAATGTTGATCGAACAAATTGGGGAGAAAGGTTATAGAATTAAGTTTTGATTGGGTGAAGAATGAACTACTCAAATATGTGAGCAATAGGTCATAAATGATGTGTTTATTTTGTCATAAATTTGTGGGCTCAACATTTATAGATGGTTGTAAGGGTGTAGCTTATAATCATGGATTTTTCTTTTTTAAAACTCAACATCTACTATGTTATGAATTTTAGGACAATATCATGTCAACAACCATCGGTTGATTGTGTACTTCATATGAGTAGATATAAATTAATATATCCACCACCTGAAGAATAATGTAAGTGGTGAATGAGACTATAGACTGTATCTTGTAGGGTGGATTGCAATTTTAATAGTTTATGGATTTATTGGTTTGCAATTTCAAAGACATAATTTATTTTTTGCAACATTGTTGATCTATAAAAATGTAACAAAACAGTACATTCTTCATTTTTTTGCTTTTCTCCTTCAAAACCTTGAAACCATCTTTTGCATTCTAGGAAACACTTCTTCTAAGAACATTTTTCCATCAATGAATTCCCACAAACCTCATTATCCATTGTATTTATGTCTATATACCATATGCATTGCCTTTTATTTGAATAAAATGATGGCGACGGTTCAGATTCATTGCCTTTGAATGATATAATTATTGCACAATATAGCTATATTATGTGACGTTTATGCCTATTGTTCATGTATTTTATTCAAATATTTTTGTTAACTATCAGAAAATATTTATGTTTGTGAATGTTCTCTATCATGGACACTTATATTTTCCATTTCCATATTCTTCTACCTCTTATTATACCAATTGAATGATCTGATAGTAGGTTTCTTTGCCTTTGATCCATATGATACGTTGGATAAGCCTACAATGCATCTATAATTTCTAAGTGATAGACAATTATACTAAGAACTATCAAGTTGCAAACAATATTATCATTTAAGATGCGCTTGGCATAGTTCCTCTTGAAGCTAGGAACATCTCAAGAGCTAAAAGTAAACATTCATAAGCTTTGAAATATTGCATGAGAACTATCTATTTCCACCAGATGAGATTGTAACATAAGATAATGTTCAAGCACAAACATTATGAGACTGATAAAGAAGATGCTACCACAAATGCTATTTATTGCTTAAGCTTAACTTTTGCTATGATAATGTTTTTTACTGAGGACATAAAAAAGGTAATGTCTACTTGAGAATTTTGAATTGTACTGCAATGGATAATGTCGACACATATATTCTTAGAAATTAAACATGATTTGCTGAGATCATTTTTGAAATCTTTTCTAGACAATGACATCAGAAAATCACTAGAGATCATTGACTTAGTGGAAGAGTCTGTTTTTTTCAGGTGCCAAACAGTTGGAGGTAATATTCAAATCACACTTAGCATACATTCTATTGCTGCTGGTTATTAATTTTGCTAATAACAACCTCTTCTAGAATACAAAACTGAGCTACGTCCCCCAAAAAAGTTCTAAGATTGGGTTTCAAATGTGTGAATAAAAGTAGCAACAAGGTTACCAAGAATGACTAAGTTGAAAACTTTTCTTTAAAATGAATGGAGATTTGTGTCATACCATTAAAAAATCCTATTTCTGTGAAGAATTTATTTGTCAATGGATGTGTGAGAGCACGGTAAGTTAATATAGTAGCATAAAATAACTTATGGTACGAGCCTATTATTTTTTAGTCTTTGGTTATGTGTAGTGGTGTCTTGTTGTCTTTTTCAGTTTTGCGATCTCTTTATATTACAAGCATCATGTTTTTCAAATGTTTTGATTGATTCCGACACATTTCTTTTTTTTGTGTATATGCAACTCAGAATAAATGTCACACAAGACATATTTCCAAGATTTTGATCCACTTGATATGGATCCTTTAGGAAGCAGTTACTACAACACCTGGGGTTTCAGAAGTTTATTCAAAGGCCATAAATGCAACATGCTTCTCTTCCTTTTTTTCTAAAATATTATTTGAGAATTACAAGGGTGATAATCCCGAGGAACTCTTGTTTCTTAAGCTGGCACTAATGTCAAAGGAGGTGGTTTTCCACAAGGTATGATCTTTTTTAAAGGCTAAAATATGTTGTATATGCTCATGAGATTGTTATCGAGTTTATTTTATTGGAGTAAACTTTCTACCCGACCATTTGCACCGATTGGATGACCTGGCTCGCGTGAGCTTTCACATCACACATTGTTGGTCGTCCGATCGATGCAAATGGTTGGGTAGAAAGTTTACTCCTATTTTATTATGTGTTTTAATGGAGATATAGACATGATATTAGTTAACCTATTGCTTCCAACTTTTTCTGAGTTGGGCTCTAAAAGGAAAATAGTTATGGCAGAAAGGAGTAAGGATGCAACAAAGACAAGTAATACAATCTGCATGTAGCCATCCACCTTGACCTCTAGATCAACCAAGAGTCTAAAGGAAAGGGAACTTCCCAGCACTGAAGACAACATAATTGTTGCAAATGAGGAATGTCCTGTTCATTTGGGATTAAAGCATGTGTTCACCAAACCTTCAAATAAGGACTGTATAACTCCCAACAATGCAATCTTCTCATCTGAAGCAATAGTTGTGGAAACACCCTTGAACTGATTAAGTGAACCCTTACTCTCTGAAGGATATTCATAGTTCTTTTTCCTAATATGCAACAAAGGACACAAGGATTAAATGTTCAAGCATGAATATATTTGTGTGGTAGGGATAGGGGTAGGCCATGATCAGGTATAGAGGTGCCCTCAATAATCATATCCTCTTCAATATATCGATGGATCTACTATGAAAAAGTATTAGGCTTTTATTTTGACTTTAATTGAGTATCCTAACTACTATAATGAAGTTCAATAAGAGGAGAAGTAAGGGAGAATACTAGTCTCATGGGTGGTGCATTGGAAGTATTAAGATCTTAGGGGGGAGTATCATGGCATGCTTTATTTATGTTATATAAACCTCAAACCTTATACAACAACCCACCTAATTTTTTGTCTGTAGCATTATAACAAGGAGCAGTAGTATCAATGCTGACATGCTTAATAAATATCCTCGTATTCTTCGATCTGCTGGGAAATACCTGTGAAATGATCAAGATAAATGGTGATGATGGATGTTAAATTTATGGCTAAATTCATTAAACCAGTATGTGTCTTAGCGATATTTTACTACTTGTTGTTTTCTTATCTTACAATGCAACAATAAGACTACCAACTCGCCCCCCTTTAGCAATCTAGGTTTTAATTTGCTACCAATTATGTCAAAATAAAATTCCACATAGGGTGATGATGGATGGGGATCAACTCTAAGTATCCCAACTTCTTATAGACCATAGTGTACATGCCACAAGTAGAGGCACACATACAAAGCAATGGTTGATAACAATGTTTTTTTATCATGACAAGAATATGAAATGTAACAAAAGGAGGAAGATTAGGAATTTCTTTGTACAAATCAAATATAATCAACCAATAACCTAAAGGAGTGATGATTCCATTAAGGGAAGACAATAAGGTCTTTCATTGAACATCACTATAACTAAGAAGCATGTCGTAACTTCAATCACTGAAACTGGACCAAATCCTATATTGTCAGCAAGGGTAATAGAAAACAACCTAACCATGATGGCTACAAGACCATTGTCCAAGAGTATTTCCTTATAAAAGGTCACCGATAACTGTTGTGCATAAAAACTAAAACCCTCTTGAAATGTTCAACAACAAGTCATGTTTCAAGTATTCTTCAGATATAATTAGTTGTATTTTCCTGTTTTAGTCTTTGGGCACATATTACGTGGAGCCGGAAGTGAATATTTGAAAACCAAAAGAGTTTTTTGTTAATAATGGGATGATTCACAAAAACCTCCTTCAGTTTTTCAACAGGTGTAATGGTTTGGAAGATTCGAAGGGACCTTTACAACGTATTTTATACAGATTTAAACAGTAAATTATTTCATGTTTTGGTCATTATCTTTGGGCACTCTTTCCTAATAGTTGGAGAAGAATTTGTAAAAAATATGGGAGTTTTTTTGTTAATAATGGACTTATCTACAAAATCCTCTCTCCATTTTCACACAGTTATCACAGTTTAGGAAATATAGGTGTTTCTTTGAGACCGTTTTTTGCCTAAGTGTGCTAGAGAGAGATTCCATAAGTGTGATACCCCCTATTTGCATAGGGTTTTCACTTGGTTTTTTATGAGGATTTTTGTGTTATTGTAAATTTTTCTAGGCATTAAAGAGGATAATTTTCAGAATCCTGAGAACTTTTAGGATAGGCCTATGCATTCTCTACATTAAATTAGGCATTCTAGGCAGAGTCTAGGAGTATGCAACCATGATTAAGCAATCAAGAGTTTATTTTGAGTGAATTGGGCATGATTTGGAATGCTCCTAACTTCCCAACAACAATAAACAAGAAGCACAAGTGGAGTTTCATACCTCAAGGAGGTAATCAATAACCGTTGAGAGAATTCTATGCACTTGCGAGCACCCACATAGCACTATGAACAACTTTGATATTTAAATATGGACACATACAAGGACTATTCTGGCCTCAATAAAAAAAAGATAACCCTAAAAGGTAATTATGGAGATAAAATCTACGTTTTTATTCAGCTCCAAACAAATGACAAATCTAGAATGTGCCTAATAAAAAAGAAACAACAAGAAAATTTCAAATCTAGGTCAATTTGATGGTAAAAGAAGCTTTCTCAACCATATAACAAAAAGATAAAGGATCAGAACTGTGTAAGAATAGTCATGGAAGAAGTAAAAACAAAGAATTTGTTGTATAAAATAGTACATTCCATCCTTTAGAATCCACCAACACACTTAGTCATGCTTTAAAAGGTACCTGTGATGTAGTTTATTGTAGCAACAACATTGAGAAACATTTTCTGAGAATGGTATGGTAAGGTTTATTGGAACATCAACCATGTAGACTATGCCATCTCATGAATGGATCTAATTTTGGTGGAGGATTATTTCCATAATCCAACAATAAAACTTGAAACAAAAATATTTGGGGAGGCAAGACATCTTTGGATCTAGATTTCATGCCATTTGGAGGAGTTTTCCGAGGACGTCCATCACGTTGAGCCTACTGTGTAAGAAATATTCCATCATGTAGACCTATCATGTGCCTTAATTCATGATTTCCAGGAGTCATGCCTTTGAGGTTTCCCTTTGGAGGTGTTGTGGAGGACATATCCTTTTGGAAGCCATTTCATAAACTTCATCATCACCCTATATAGGTCTTTGGAAATTGGAAGGTGTTTTTCTCCACACTTGAGGGGGACGGCTAGCCTTTGCAATACTATGAGGCTAGTGATACCTTTAGAAGATTTCCATTACATTACTTGAGGAGGGACATTCTCTTGGAGTTGTTTTGTAAATGAGATGTTTCATTTAATAGAAAATCAATTTATAAGAGAGACCATTGTTTATAGTTTGTTGGAGGAGTAGTTTATCTTTGAAGCCCATGGAAATTCAAGTTTGTTTTCTTGTGGAAGCAGCCAAGATCACTTGATTTAGGATCCCTGAGTCTGTTCAATGAACCACTAGGATGAAGAGGCTGTGTAACAGACCACACATAAATTTATGCAACTTAACAAACTCACTAGTAGGCTTAACTCTCAACAATTTCACTTTAGCTATACCCTCATCGAATTCCTCTTGTGTGCCTAACTTTTCAGTTTGCATCAATTCACAAGGGTCTAATCACTTGGAATAGAGTGTAATGAGCCTCCTACTCAATTTGATGGTATTTATAAGATTTCCTAGGTCTTTGGGCCAGTTTTGTAATTAAATGAGCTACCTGCTCAATTCCTCTTTCCAAGGAACATGACTGCAATTTTAGGGATTTTTCCTCCTACAATAGCCAGAAAGTGAAATGCTAGTGCTGCCACTTGTCATTTATCCTTCTATAGATGCTCATTCCTCCTAGTGGGTTATTGAACACTCTTCAACAGTCTTCTTTGGATAGGTGTCTCTCCGTTTTAATAATTTTAATAAATAAATATTCAATTACAACCATCCTTGACCAACCTTGGTCATAAAAACTATACAATAACTTTTAACATAATGTTTTCTCAATATTTATTTTTCAATTCTAGGTGGGTTACAAACACCCCCTCTTAAGTTTAACATCGTCCTCGATGTTTTTTAAGTTTCTTATAAGTATTCCTGGAATGGAATTGGATATGCCTCCCGCATATGACTCTCCAATACTGAGGTTTATTCATTTGGACCGAGGTGATTCCATTTCACTTTTACCTATCCAATGGTGTGATTCGAGAGAAAAATTTCCCTCCTGTTGAGTATACAATCCGGTTCCACCTGAAAATCTCCTTCGGATTCTACCTGAATAACATTCCAGTCGATCACATGAGTAGCATCGTGCACATGTTTTTTCAATATAGAAATATGAAATAAATTATGTATTCTAAGATTAGGTGGAAAAGCTAACTAATATTCCACTGGTTCAACTCTTGCCAATATTTCAAATGGTCCACAATACCTGGGTGCTAATTTAGCACAACTCCCTAACTTAAAGGAGTTTTTTCTAGGTTTTACCTTGATAAACACATGCTCACATACTTGGAATTATTTCTGAGTTCTTTTAAGGTCGGCAAGACTCTTTTGTATGTCCTGTGCAATTTTCAGATTTCTTTCTACATGTTTCACTGTTAGTTCCATTTCTTTTAATAAGTCAGGTCCAAACATCAATCTATCAACCAGATTACTCCATGAAATGGGAGTATTGCATTTCCTACCATACAGTATTTCAAAAGGACTAAGTTTAGCTGAAGCCTGACAATCATTATTATATACAAACTCAACTAAGTGCAAATAATCTTTCCATTCCATTGGATGATGTCTAACATACATCCTTAACATATCCTCTAGCACTTGGTTTACTCTTTTTGTTTGTCCATCCATTTGTGGATGATAAGCAGTACTGAAATTTAATTTAGTGTCTAGTCCTTTAAAAAATGACTTCCATAAATTATCAGTGAATCGAGGATCTCTGTCAGAAATGATTACCTTCGAAATTTTGTGCAACCGAAAAATTTCCTTCATAAACATGTCAGCAATGCTAGTAGCCTTATGAGTAATTTTAACAGGTATAAAATGTGCTTCCTTGCTTATTTTGTCTACCACTATCATTATAGAATTAGTTTGTTTCTGATTTTTAGGCAATCCAGTTATAAAATCAAGACTGATAATTTCCCATTTCCAATCTGGAATTGGCAATGGTTGTAAAATACCTACTGGGTGTCGATGCTCTGCTTTAACTTGCTGACATTCTATACACCTAGCTATATATTCAACAACTTCATCCTTCATATTAGGCCAAAAATACTCTTTTCTTAGCATTGTTATCATATTTTGATACCCTGGATGTTCGGAATAAGGACATTTATGTACTTCATTTAAAATCACTAATTTAATTTCTTATATGTTAGGTACATAAAGTTTGTTTTTATACAGCATTAAGCCTTTTTCATTTAAACTAAAATCTGTTTTTACAATTTCATATTCATTATCAGTTACTTTTTCTCTTAAATTTTGGTATTCCTTGTCCATTTTTATCCTTTCTTCCAATTTATCATCTAATTCTATTTTGTAACTGCTAATGGAATCTATAAAATTCATTCTTCCATTTCTTCTTAAGGCATCAACCACTTTATTTTCCTTTCCTTTGATGTGTTTGATCTCAAAATCGTATTCGCTAAGAAAAGCTAACCATCCAGCTTGCCTTGCATTCAGATTTTGTTGATGAAACAAATATTTCAAGCTTATGTTATCATACATTAATATAAATATTTTACCAATTATATGATGGTGCCACATTTTCAAAGCATGAATTATGGAAGCCAACTCTAAATCATAAGTGGCACAATTCTTTTCATGTGTTTTTAACTTCCTTAATTCATAAGCTATTACGTGACCTTCTTGTGTTATTACTCCACCCAAACCCTCATTGCATGCGTCGGTGCATACAACGAAGGCCTTGTTTGAATATGTTATTTTTAATATATGTGTAGTAGTTAACAATTTTTTTAATTTATTAAAAAAAAAATCACACTTTTGATCCCATACAAATCTTTTTCCCTTTTTTTGCAAGGATGTTATGGGATTCACGATCTTCAATAATCCTTCTATGAATTTTCGGTAATAACCTGTAATTCCCATGAATGATGGTACATCCGATACATCTTTGGGAACATGTCATTCCATTATTTATCTTATCTTATATGGGTCTATTGATAGTCCATCCTTGGATACCACGTGACCTAGATACTGTATTTTATCTTTAAGGAATTCATCTTTCCTGAATTTAGCATACAAGTTATGTTCTCTTAGAACTTGTAGTATTATCTGCAAGTGTTCATCATGTTCTTCTTTCATTTTCGAATAAATCAATATGTCATCTACGAAGACGACTACGAATTTATCTAAGTATTTACTTAAGACACTGTTCATTAAGCACATGAAAGTTGTTGGAGCATTTGTTAGCCCAAAGGGAATAACTACAAACTCATAGTGCCCGTATCGGGTTCTGAATGTAGTTTTAAAAATATCTTCATCTTTAATTCTGACTTGATGATATCCACATCTCAAGTCTATTTTTGAAAATATCGTCACTCCGCATATCTAATCAAACAGATCATCGATGCAGGGAAATGGATATCTATTTTTAATTGTCATTTTGTTTAGCTGACGGTAGTCTATACATAAACGTAATGTACCGTCTTTCTTTTTAACTAATAAGACAGGTGTTCCCCAAGGGGATACAACTAGTATTATATAATTCTTGTCTATCAGTTCTTGTAGTTGTAGTTTTAATTTGTTAATTTCTAATATGTTCATTCGACAAGGAGTCTTTGACTTAGGTACAACTCCTGTTACTAAGTCAATAGTAAAATCCAACTTTCTCTTTGGAGGTAATCCTGGAATTTATTCCGAGAAAACATCTAAGAATTATTATAGGATTGGAATATCATTGAATTTAAGCTTATCTTCTTTATCCATGTGTTCGTTATTTATTATATGCACAACAAAAAATTTACAACCTTTCCGTAAAACCTTTTTCATTTGTAATGATGAGATTTGTCTAACAGAAACCTTCTTGGGTGTCCCTTTGATTGTAACTCTTTCTCCTTTATCATTTAAACAAGTAAATGTCTTCTGAAAACAATTTAAAACCACTTGATGTTTTTACAGCCAATCCATACCAACGAAAACATCATAACACCCTAACAGTAATATATTTAACTTTACTTGAGTTTTGAACTGACTTATAAACATTTCACAGTTTTCAACATAATTAACTACTTTCGTTTTGGTTCATGTATGTAACTAAACAAACCAATACTTTTCAAACTTTTTCAAAAGTAAATTGCATTTTCCTGCTATGCTAGGTGACACATAGCTTAAGCTAGCACCTGGGTCAATCAAAACAGAAACAGATTGGTTTTGTATCATACCTTGTATTTCCACCATGGAGGTTTGGTTATCAGCCTATCAATTCTCTAAGGATGCATTAATTATGGGCATTTCATTTGCTACGTCACCAATTGTTTATTCCTCCTAAATGGTATGTGCATTGATGTAGTTTCTCCTTATGTTCAGACAATCCTTTACGTAGTGACGTCGCTGACATTCCCAACACTTTACAGGTTCCTTTTGTTCATTGTTTTTAACATAATTATTAGTCATGTCTCTGCCTTTTGGTGTTGTAATGTTTTGTTGTGTTTTACCTTTAAAGTATGTTCTTGGATAATTATTCTTAGAAAAATTTCGAGAATTATTTTCGAAGCTTTTATTAGGATTAAAACCTTTTATTCTCTAATCAAAGTTACTCGTTCTCTTATTCTTCCAGTTAGGTATGATTTATTTCTTATTTTTACTTTGTTCGTAACAAAAGTTATATTTTCTCATTGCCTATTCAAGGGTATTTGGATTATCAAATTCAATTTTGGGTGCGTCCATGGAGGTGGGTTACAATTTTTGGCAAGGAGATTTTGGAGAAAATGAAAAACGTACCTTGATCGAGGGTTTAGTAAAAGCTCGATCGAGGTTTCAATAAACCCTCAATCGAGCTTCTGATAAACCCTCAATCGATCGTTTCAGATATTGATTGAGGGTTAAAAAAATATGTCGATCGAGGTTTAAAAAAGACCTCGATCGACAATTTTTAATATTATATAAATAGGCAATAAACCCATCATTTAACTCACTTCATTTGTTGGATAGAAAATGGTCATTTATATTCATTTGTCGATATTGGTTGTAGATTAATTGGGTTATAGATGTGATTGATCACATGTATGACTCCAATCAATCACATCTATAACACCAATTACTCTACGACTAATATCTATTCATAAAATCTAGAGGAAGTGGCAGTAGTAATACGTTTACTCATTTTTTCTTCAAGGTATGTATTATTACCCTCAAATATATCATTCTTCTAGTCAAAATTATGTTTTATTAAATTTTATTATCATATAATTCTATGTTTTAGAGACCTTGATCAAACTTATAGCTTGATCTTGACATTGTATTTCCATATGCATTGAATGTAAAGTTTCATTTAATGAATTCTTCCAAAAGATGGCTCGACACCTTGTATTTTGAATCCCCATTTGAATCCATGTCATTGAGCATTTTCAATTCTTGTCGAAATGAGAATTAATATCATGTTTAGTTTCCATAATTTTGCTTTTCAGATCTCATAGTCGTCATAACACCTTTTGTTTTATTTATTTTCCTCCACTCTTAGCATTATGAAACGCCAAAACAATTAGTCACGTGTTATTGATGTAAATCCTAATGTCATTCAATAATTTACTAGAAAAATTAACTGCAAATGTGTGGCACAATAACAATTTTGAAGAGTAAACAATGGACATTGATATAACCCAGGGAAATGAGGTCATATTTTTTTTCATGCTCACATTTTCATTTCTCTAAAGGTACTAAAAATACTTTTCTCCTTCGTATATAATTTTTAATTTAAAAAAACTACAATTATGTTATATGACTCTGAATGTAACACTAATTTTTATCTTAATCGTTCAACTCTATTCCGCCCTGGGATTTGGGATTTAAATATATGTCCCAAAGATATATACCATAGGTAGATCGTAGTTTTGAGAATCAAGGTCAAGTGGACACAACTCGCTTAAGTTCTGCTCATCAACTGAATTGCATGCATCATTGCTCTCATTGGTTCAATGCAAAAATAATACTATGACAATGATGCATGCAATTCAGTTGATGAGTTGAACTTAGACGAGTTGTGTCCACTCGACCTGGATTCTTAGGACTAAAATCTACCTATGGTATATATCCTCGGGTTAGATATTTAAAGCTCAAATCCCAGGGTGGAATAGAACATGACGATTAAGATAAAAAATAATGTAAATTTAAAGTCATATCATATAATTGTAGTTTTTTAAAATTAAAAATTATATACGAAGGAGAAAAGTATTTTTAGTATTTAAAAAATTTCACTACATTTATGTACTACATTGTATACACATTGGATATATTGCTGATAGGAATCAAATAATGTTGAAATTCCTTACCAACCATCGATGACATAAACAAGCTAGATGTTGAATTCTAATGAAAACACGCCATGATACTACTTGAATATAAGCATTACAAAAATTTAATGCATGTAGTTCACATACTCTAAAATTATTGTTAAAGCCCCAAAATGAATCCCTCGCATCAACATCAAGGTTTCACAACTACTGGTTAAAGTTTTGAGTTATCGTTCTAGGATGCATTGAAGGGTTTGTTGTATCTACGTCATGGTCATTTTGCTACAAACAATAGTTTCTCCACTTGGTCACTGCACACAATATTCATAATCAATGTCATCTATAGTGTTGTTAAAATCCATGTCTCTTTTCAACATAGAGTTCAATGTTTTTGTTAATATATTTGGTCTAGAAAAAATTTAAACTTCACTAAATTTAGTTATAAGGAGGGTGGCAAGGTCGCATATATGGGGCGCAACATATTATTATCAGTACGAAAAAACGTTTTCTTATGAGTGGAGTGAGTTGGCATGTCATGTTTATTTCATGAGTCTTATCCATTTGCTATATTCTTAATGTACTCGTGTCTAGATGAAACAAATTGGTGATAGGTTATAATTGTCAATTATGTTTATGTACACATTTATCTATACAATGAGAGAGTTCTAATTATATGTTCTAGGTGAACTATGGAAAGAGTTTTCTTGTTCCCTAAACTTTGATGCCTCTTTAATAGTTTCAAAAAACTAAATCTAAAAAACTGTTGCAGCTGCAACTTTTTTAAATTTTGGACCCTCCTTTTGATTTTATCTTACCTGGAATTGTTTGGATTCCTGAACTCTGTTTTTCCTCTACTACAAATTTGGATTCTTGAGGTTGAATTGAGATCAACTGTTTTCATTCATTTCAGAAGTAGAATGATCTAAAACTACCAATGCTTTTGACTGTGGAACTTAACATTTTTTTTAAATTTTTGAATGGTTTGGTTTTATCACTGTCGGAGGTTTGTTGAAGATTGAGTCGAGGTTTTAGTTCTTTGTGCTGCCACTGCACAACTTTAAAGTCTTTCGAGCACTTAACGTTTCGATGATTTTTTCCTGTTTCGATGATTTTTGAACAACGAATCGGAGCATTAGCCTTCTAAGTTGCTGCCGTTTCGAAGGTCAAATGGAAAAAGTTCCAATGGATAGCTCTTATCTTCGTCGATGCCGTCGTTTTATTGTTTTAACTTCCTTTTTGAATTTATCGCTATCAGAACAATGTTAACTTTGATCAGAGGGCTAGCCTTTTTTGTCGTTGACATGACGACTGCTTTAAGCTTTAAACTTGTCGATCCGTAGTCCTTAAAGCTTCCGATCGTCAATGGTTTCATGATTACCGGGACCCGTAGTTGGTTTGACAGCCACCATTGCGGATTTCTAGTAAACTATCCCGCCGATGATTAGTGGTTCTGATCTCCGATGCCTATACAATAGTTTTAGTGTTTTATTTCTTCGACGTTTTATTTTGCCACGGAACCCTTAGTCTTTATGACTTCTATCATTGTGGCGGCTTAGTGAACTGACCGTCTGACATACAGTTGTTCCTTTCGCAGATGAATATTTTGTTCGCTTGATACTTAGTATTTTTTCTGCCAGTGAGGGTTTTTCCCACCTTTTTGTGTGATTTTACTCTATTTTTTGGGACGGTAGAGTTTCTCCTTGGGTTTTGGTCGAGTCTAGTTTTTCTCTGAGATGAAGAGCGCAGTTTAGGTTTTGGATTGGCGGTTACATTGTTATGATTCACGCTTTCATTGGAGGATTTCGAATTGGTCCAGATGCGGCCTGGATTGAGACAGGGATGCTGTTTTATCGGGCTTGTGTTTTTAGTTTGGACAGTGGATTTAGCAGATTTCAGACCCAGTTTGCAGGATTTCCTCTGCCTTATCATTTCATGCATTAATATTGTTTATTGTTCATTTTACAGAATGCATGTATTGATACAGTTTGTGTTACTATGTTAAATGCTAAATGGTCTAAAAATATGATATGTTCATGACAGGATGATTGCTGCAAAGAAGACATGGCTAAAGGACAAGGCAGAAGGTAGGCAGAAAGGAAAGAAGAAGTTGAAGCATAACGAAGCAGAGATGTTGCTCAAGAAAAATAAGAGAGTGAAGGTCTGAGATCAACATGATCTCAAAAATACCAACGGATTACTGAGAAGAACCGATAGCAGCAGAGGCCCAGGCTTGGGAAAAGTTCGGCAGTTACCAAGCTGGTCCATTTTTAGAAAGTGCTCTAAAAACTTAATCTGAAATGTAACGTATTGTATAAATCATGAGCACTCAAAAAAAGACAAAAGGGTGGTTTTGAATGGTTGGGGGGAGCCCAAAGGTCACCAAGGGGCAGCCTAAGAGTTTTGGCTTGTAGTATAAGTATAGGAGAGTTAGATAGTGGAAAGGAATTTTTCCCAGATAGATTTGTGAGATTATGTTGTAAGAAGAACTATTTCCTTTTGCAATAAGAATTATAAGTTTCCTGTTGGAGAAAGCTTGGTGGAAGATTTCAAATGCTTTGCTATGGATTTGTTGAATGTGAACTATTTCATTTTAAGCTTGCATCCATTAACTGTGAGATCGTTCTAACTCTTTGAACCTATGTTCTTGTTATGAATGCACTCTAGTTTATTCTATGAAATCTCCACTGTGAGTAATGAAGGCTTTTCATAAACAATGAGCTATATTGTTGTTTATATATCTATTAATGTTCATGTGTTTTGAAATAAGTAACAGCTATCTATGATTTTTCTTAATGCATGCGCAGAAATACATTACTCATTGATAAATGATAATATTGCTCCCTAGGGATAGGTTAGATAGTTAGTTTTAGTTTCTTGCTGTGTGTGATTTAGATGCGAGTGAGTTAAGACAAAGGGTAAGAACCTGCGCATCACATTGTGACTGCTCCTCGTATTCTCTATCAATCTGCATTCTTATATAGGCACTTGCATATCATACTTAATTAAAAAAACTAAAATATAGACGGTGGATCGAGCCGTAACAGGTAAAACCTTGTATTTTGTTACTTGACCTACGGTAGTCAGACTGTAAACCAGACGGATTCCCCATACGAAACAGTAACATGCTAGTTGGGAACGTTTACTGGGAAGAATCCCTAGCTGTTGTTACCTATGAATTTCCAGGAATCAACAGTTTTTTGGTGCTAGAAGGAGGGCAGCCAGTGCATGGTTGGCTGAGGAAACCCATTTTCTCGAGATTATTCCACCGATGAGAGTTTTGAAAGCAGTTTGTTTCCCAATCCAACTCTAGAAGAAAAGGGTAAAGAGCATCTGTATTCTGTCGATAATGAAGTAGTTGACGATTTGAGAAGATTTACTAGAGATTATGCGAAGAAGATTGGAAGATTACCAATTATTCTTGTCTTACCTAGAAGAGAATATCGGAAGAAAGACCGCCCTATATTGGAAGATGTAGTGTTGGTTGAAGATTTTGAAGAATTGGTAGAAACAACCTTACAGGAAGTTGTTCAACCTCTAAATCAGTTGGACCCAGATACACCTTACTATTCACCTATTCATACCCCTGTTCATTCACCACCTCACTCTCCCCTTAAAATCATGGAAAATGTAAATACAAATCAGCCACCTAACCCACCAAATCCACCACCTGCTTGGAGGGCTAGATCACCATTAAACCTAGCACCTCCTTTGCATGACTTAACTCAGGCTTTTGAGAAAATGTTGCCTACGTTTGACCCAAGTGAAAATATTTTGGTAGATTATCATTTACAAAGATTTTACTTGGCTATAGAAGGACTACGGGCTGTAGAAAATGAAGATGTAGTCTATAGATTGTTCCCTCATAGCCTGAAAGGAGCAGCAACCTCATGGTATTTTTCTCTACCTGCAAACTCAATCATAGACTGGGATACTTTTGAAATAATATTTAGAAGTAAATATGCAGTCCAAAAAACTCATGCAGCTCTGATGAAAGGGTTATGCACTTTAAAGAAAGAAAGAAAGGAAAAGTGCATAGTTTCACTCAAAGGTTTGTTGCTTATCTAAAGAATTTTTCTGCAATTGATAAACCATCTGATAAAGTTTTGAGTGAATACTATACTTCTAGGTCCTGAATTGATCATGTTTTCCAAGATGTCGGTCAAACCTACATTGTCAGAAACTTATGAAGAAGCTGAGAGGGTAGAAGCTGAAAAGAGAGCATAGAAGATTATCCTGAGCAGTCGGGAGAAATTTTTTTTGGTAAGAAAGTGTTGTTACTAACTAAGCCTAAAGATGAGCAATCACATGACTTTGAAGGGATGGTGAAGATGATGCAGAAGCTATCCAACAGAGTGATCGATTTGGAGAAAGAAAATGAGGCTCGTAAAGCATACAACCCTTACTATAAAAGGAGAGAAGATAAAAATCAATCTAAACTTCCTCCACATGGTCCTGCATCAATGAATTTAACTGAGGTGGGTATGGATAATTTTTGCACCTTTCATCAGCAACCTCATTTTGAAAAAAATTGCCCTCAATGGATCAATTCGATGACATTAGTAATGAATCAACGATTGGACTCTAAACTAACAGAAGCTGATGATGAGGAAGAAAAGGGTAATAAATCCACAGAAAAACAAGAGGATGATGCTCTGGTTTTATGGGACTGTGTCTCACTTTTTGATATAGAAGACAAAGGTTCTCTGAAACATGAAGAGATATCAGAAACAAATGTGACAACAAGAAGTCAAGGTTTGTTACATAAAGACAATTCAATACCTCCAAAGATTAAGAAATTTCAAGAGAATATGAAGAAAAGACAGAAAAACAACACAGATGATAAAATACCTGAATTTACCATTACCAATCAAGATCTTAAACAAGTCAACATGCCTGATAACCCTATTGAAGAAAAAGTTGATAATGTCAAGGAAAATATCAAAGCACCTGAGATGGGGTACAATATTGTGGAGGACATCAAAATGGCTAAGGCAAATATTTCGTTATTTGAAATGTGTAATGTACCTCAACAAAAAGAAAAATTGTTAAAAGCGCTTGAAGTACTAGAGGAAGAGCTTCCCACTAACAACCAAGCTGTAGAAGAAATTGTTGAAGCAAGTGTGGGAGGTAAGGCTAGGTTTAAAACCCCACCATTCCTCTTGAATTTTGAGATTTTAAACCATAATGTGCACAATTTTTTAGTAGACTCAGGTTCAAAAGTCAATGTTATGCCACTTTTAGTCTGCAAAAATATCAATGGACAACCTAAACCCACTACCTGGCAGGTTACTCGACTAGACAGGACCAATGTGAAAGTAGTCGGGGAAATGGAAGATGTTCTGATTCGCTTATCTGACAATGAAAATATGTGTCAGTACATTGATATTTTAGTAGCAGACATACATGATGTTTATGGAAATTTTTTTAATCGAGACTGGTCAGCAAGTCTAAATGAGTATTTCGCATCAGATTGGTCACATATGTGGTTTCCTCATAAGGGAAGTCCAAATCAGATAAAAATATTAAGAGAGCCCCACATGAAGGACAATGTTACTCAATTGGAAGAAAAGAATAAGCCAGTGAATTATGTGTTGGGAAATTATCTAATTGAGCTAGAACCGGGAAACTACCAAGCGGAAGAAGCTAGCAGTACACCAAACACCTAGCCCGATCTCCTTCAATTTTCACGGGCTGATGAGATTGATTGTAAAATAGTAGATGTAGTTTTTGATTCAAGTATAATAGGATTAGATAATGGGTAGGCCTTTTCAGTCAAGCCTAGCCCCTCAACTTACTAGTTGCCAGATTTACAGGGGTGGGAAGAGAACTTACTAGTTAATGGTTTAGTTCTCAAACCTTTTTTTTCCTAATTTTTGTTTTTGTTTTGTACATAAATAAACTCATTGGGTTGTTTGTTTTTTATTTATTTTATTTTTGTTCTTTTTATTTATATTTTGATTGATTTCAATAAAAGAAGCAAACTTTTGGTTGCATGGAGAGCATCAGAATTCTGGTTAAGAAAAATCCTTGATTATAAGACTGTTTACTATTGATTTATCTGAAAGAATTTCTTCTAGTTTAGTGGTTTTCCTAAATGGCTATGAACACATTGAAGTCCTACTTAATCCTTGTAAAATAACTCAGGATCAAAAGGTCTGGAATACTATTTTGAGGCTCCATCCATCTCACATTTAAAAAATGTCTGAGGGGGTGACAGCAAGGACCCATGGAAAGGAAGTAGGGTAAACAATATATTATATATAAATGATCCCATGCCAAGAATTGAAAGCCAAAAAGGAAAATAAGAGTCAAAAATCTCCTAAGAAAGCAATGTGTATCAAAACAAAGTACTGAACCATATGAGTACAAAATTACCAAAGTTCTTCTCTGTCCATGAGCTGAAAATTAAATACATCTCTCACATAAAAGGACACTATGGATAGAGGAGCTTGAATAAAAAATTCAGAAATAAAGGCATGCAGGAGGACTCAAAAAGGATAAAAATCCAAAAGCACAAAAAGTGCAAAATGGCATGGGAATAAGGAACAAATGAATATTTCTGTTTACCATATGTTACAATCCTGTGGTGTCCAAGCTGGAAGCTACCTGAAGACAGAGGTAAAAAATGAAACTCATATTCCTGGCCTCAAAAGAGTTATCTTGACTTTGAAATCTTGGTTTCCATTTTCCTAAATTGGACTATCATCAATGATTAAAAGTACATACATTTGCCATTTGGGAAATCAGAAATCTAGAAGAATTAAACACGTTGGTTTTATTGTCAAAACAGTTTGTTGCTCAAAGAAGAAGTTGTCCAGAGATCTGTGTTCACCAGGTAGTGGCCAATTGTTGTAGCTGCAACTTTTTTTCCCCAAATGTTTTAAATTTTGGACCCTCCTTTTGATTTTATCTTACCTGGAATTGTTTGAATTTCTGAACTTTGTTTTTCCTCTATTACAAATTTAGATTTTTGAGGTTGAATTGAGGTCAACTGTTTTCATTCATTTCAGAAGTGGAATGATCTAAAACTGCCAATGCTTTTGATTGTGGAACTTAACATTTTTTTATTTTCGAATGGTTTGGTTTTATCGCTGTCGGAGGTTTGTTGAGGATTGAATCGGGGTTTTAGTTCTTTGTGCCGCTGTTGCACAACTTTAAAGTCTTTTGAGCACTTAACGTTTCGATGATTTTTGAACAATGAATTGGAGCATTAGCCTTCTAAGTCACCGCCGTTTCGGAGGGAAAATGGAAAACGTTTCGATGGATAGCTCTTATCTTCGCCGATGCCATGGTTTTATTGTTTTAACTTCCTTTTTGACTTTATCACAATCAGAACAATGTTAACTTTGATCGGAGGGCTAGTCTTTTTTGTCGTCGACACGACGGCTGCGTTAACCTTTAAACTCGTCGATCCGTAGTACTTAAAGCTTTTGATTGCTGATGGTTTCATGATTACTGGGACTCGTAGTTGGTTTGACAGCTTCCATTATGGCTTTCTAGTAAACTATCCCACCGATGATTAGTGGTTCCGATCTCCGATGCCTGTACGACAGTTTTTATTGTTTTATTTCGTCGATGTTTTATTTTGCCGCAGAACCCTTAGTCTTTATGACTTTTACCGTTGCGGCAGCTTAGTGAACTGCCATTCCAACATACAGTTGTTACTTTCACCGATGAAGAGCTTGTCTACCTAATACTTAGTATTTTTTCCGCCAGTGAGGGATTTTCCTGCCTTTTTGTGTGCTTTTACTCTATTTTTTGGGACGGCAGAGTTTCTCCTTGGGTTTTGGTCGAGTCTAGTTTTTCTCCGAGATGAAGAGCGCAGTTTAGGTTTTGGATTGGTGGTTACATTATTGTGATTCATGCTTTCATTGGAGGATTTAAAATTGGTATAGATGCGGCCTGGATTGAGACAGGGAGCCTGTTTTATCAGGCTTGTGTTTTTAGTTTGGACAGTGGATTTAGCGGATTTCAGACCCAGTTTGTAGGATTTCCTTTGCCTTATTGTTTCATGCATTAATATTGTTTATTGTTCATTTTACAGAATGCATGTATTGATACAGTTTGTGTTACTCTGTCAAACGCTAATTGGTTTAAAAATTTGATATGTTCATGATAGGATGATTGCTGCAAAGAAGACATGGCTAAAGGACAAGGCATAAGGTAGGCAACAAGGAAAGAAGAAGTTGAAGCATAACGAAGTATAGATGTTGCTCAAGAAAAAGAAGAGAGTGAAGGTCTGAGATCAACAGGATCTCAAAAATACCAACGGATTACTGGGAATAATCAATAGCAGCAGAGGCCTAGGCTTGGGAAAAGTTCTTCAGTTACCAAGTTGGTCCCTTTTTATAAAGTGCTCCAAAAACTTAATCTGAAATGTAACATATTGTATAAATCATGAGCACTCACAAAGAGACAAAAGGGTGGTTTTGAACAGTTGGGGGGAGCCCAAAAGTCACCTAGGGGCAGCCCAAGAGTTTTGGCTTGTAGTATAAGTATAGGAGAGTTAGATAGTGGAAAGGACTTTTTCCCAGATAGATTTGTGAGATTATGTTGTAAGAAGAACTTTTTCCTTTTGCAATAAGAATTACAAGTTTCCTGTTGGAGAAAGCTTGGTGGAAGATTTCAAATGTTGTGCTATGGATTTGTTGAATGTGAACTATTTCATTTTCAGCTTGCATCGATTAACTATGAGATCATTCTAACTCTTTGAACCTATGTTCTTGTTATGAATGCACTCTAGTTTATTCTATAAAATTTCCACTATGAGTAATGAAGGCTTTTCATAAACAATGAGCTATCTTGTTGTTTATATATCTATTAATGTTCATGTGTTTTGAAATAAGTAACAACTGTCTGTGATTTTTATTAATGCATGTGCAGAAATGCATTACTTATTGATAAATGATAATCTTGCTCCCTAGGGATAGGTTAGATAGTTAGTTTTAGTTTCTTGTTGTGTGTGATTTAGATGCGAGTGAGTTAAGACGAGAGGTAAGAACCTACGCATCACATTGTGACCGCTCCTCATATTCTCTATCAATATGAATTCTTAGATAGGCACTTGCATATCATACTTAAATTCAAAAAACTAAAATATACACGGTGGATCGGGTCGTAACCGTAAAACCTTGTTTTTTGTTACTTGACCTACGGTAGCCGGACTATAAACTGGACAGATTCCCCATACCAAACAGTAACGGGTTAGTTGAGAATGTTTACTGGGGAGAATCCCTAACTGTTGTTACCTACGAATTTCCAGGCATCAACAAAAACAAAGGACAAATTCCCTTGTTACTAGTATATTTCACTATGGTTATGAGTATTATATCACTAGTATAAAATGAGAAATTAATGACTAAAATCAGGCTATAAATGACTATTTTTGAGTCGGTGACTAATAGTAGCAAATTTCCACTATATTATAGCTAGTCGTATTTCACTAGTCATTAATATCTTGACTTAGTAGTCATTGATTTAGTCATTGATAGACAATGATTTAGTCGTTCATAGTCAATGATTTAGTCATTGATTTAGTCATTGTTTTAGTCATTGATAGTTAATGATTTAGTCATTGATTTAGTCATGGATTTAGTCATTGATTTAGTCACTGAGTTAGTCATTGATTTAGTCGTTGATTTAGTCATTGATTGCAACCATTAATGACCAAATATACGACTAAATAAACTACTAGACGTTAGCATATTAATGACTAAGCTAAATACGACTAAGATACGGGAAATTAGCTACTAATAGTCGTATATATGCGAATTTAGTCATTTTCGTAGTCACAAATTTATGATATGGCATGGAGGAATTGAA
>LPNX010199386.1:685747-729863 GCA_001517045.1 Pseudotsuga menziesii | reverse complement strand
GTCTATGGTTGTGATCAAACTGCAAAAGGTTTCTTCTCTTATTGTGAAGCCTATTTTATTGTGAAGCCTATTTTAGCTTTAAGACAAGTGATAAACATTCCAAGAGCCAGGCAGATTCAGAAACTTATTTCTAATGGAGACTCAACGATTATCATTTGCAAAATTAGAGACTTGACTCCCTATGCACCGTAATGTCTTGCAAAAATGATCTATAGACCTAGAATTCAAAGAATTGCAAGTATTTTGACTTGGGGAATTGCAAGTATTGCAAGTATTTAGCATTGAATCATTTACTGTTTCAAAGGTACCATTTTGTATGGAGGAGTTATTCTTTGTGAATCAGTATTCCTTGGCTATAAGGGCACCTAATAGTGGATTCAATAATTAAAGAGTCATGTTGCAAATATAAAGAGAAATACCCTGCTCCTACAACATTCCGTCTTTAGAGAAACCTTTAAAGGGTTGTATATTTGGCTTCTAGGTGATGATACCAGTTATTTGAAAGGCAGGACAACTGGTTAAGCATGAATTAAACTTGAAAAACTTGCAAACTATTAGGTATAACAAAATATATATCAGCTCTGCGTTGAGATCTACAGGATCTGAAACAGCTTCCATGATGATTGGACAACAGTTCAGAAAGAGAAATAACCATTGATAAGAACTAAACTTTCCTTAGAATGTATGATCACCTAAAATAAGACTACACTAAAATTTAGATTCTAGTAAGCTTTTGAGATTGACTAAACCTATGGAAAAGGTTGGAGAGACTGGTATTCTACAGTGTTCTTATAATGCACAGTTGCATAAAGGCATATTCTTATCAATATTTGTGACTTTCAAAATGAAGGAATTTACTTGACCATGAAATGCACATTTATGATGAAGCAAGGGATAGAGAAAATCATGATGAGGTTCATATTCCCCATTTGAACTGCCTAGAAGAAACTATTTCTTCGTAAGGGTAATAAAGCATGTCTCCATCCTGCTTGAGTGGAATGTGAAAGTGCCCTGCCCTGATTATCTGATTATGAATTAGTTTTAAGTTCCATGCAATAATACGACATAAAACATTTTAGGCAAAAGTATTATTACCAATGCACATCTAACACTGGCTACATTCGATTTTATTATTTTCCTGAGTTGTCTGATTTTCACAGCAACACAGGCTAGTTCAAGATTTCCACAACTAACAATTCAAATGAATTTAATTTCAATAACGTTCCTGAATGAAATTCACACACTTTGTCTTCACAAAAAGTTATGTTGCTACTTTATGCTAGCTGGGTCTTTGGATTCTAAATCTGTGCATGTGGTACCTTAGACTGTGTTTGTTATCGATTTCCAGGAAATCTACAATGGAACATGCTTCACTGCAAAGTAAGTATTCAGAACTTGAGATTTTCAATTCTACACCCATTTCTTTTCTCAAACCACTAATCCAGTCCAACTCTGAAAGGCACACAAAAGAACTAAACTATCGGGAAATGCACATGTGATGATAAATTTGTTTTTCATTTCAAGCTCATGAGGCTAAGCTTATGCTAAACTATAGATAAAAACACATGTATAAAATCGCTAAAACTAAAACCAAGCCACTCTTGATGCATACAAAGAAATTAAGACTTTCTATAAATTCAAATATTCTTACAACTTTGCATTAAAGTAACAGCTGCCGCAAAAATGCACCCTGCACATGCAATGTGGTAGTCCTAGTTTACAGCAACTTTGTAAATGAATTAGAATAAGGTACTTCAAATGCAATGTATTATGGAAATCAAAATGGTGGTCTCATCAGTAACTCAACCCCATAAGAACATACAACATATCTCACTCATATAAGAGAGCAAAAACACATGCTTAAAGCCTTAAATAGAAACATACAATGAATGAAATAAAGCTTTTACCTTGGCTTGAATTTTTGGATGATGTGCAAGTCTTGTGAGCACACCACTTATAATGCTCGATGTTGTCAAACAACCATCAACCATGAAACATCATACCCATGACATTTCCATGAATTTCCTCTGCTAAATTGAAATGACTTGAAGAATCTGATAAAGATAGAATTCTAGATATCAAATCATCAGCAAGCTCTCCACTCATCCCTTCATATTCAGCCACAATCCCAGCAGCAACATTTTCAGGAGAGAGCTTTTGACATGATATCCTTACATTGTAATGTTGCTTCTTGCTCTCCTGAATCAGCTGCTCAATTAATCCTTGCAGCCTTGCACATATGGCTTTGTACCTTTGAAATCCTTTATTCCATAATGGCAAAACATTGTAGGTTTCCCAGAAGCAAGCCTCCTTGGAAGGGGACAGACTTTAGTTATTTCAGCAAAAGGGGACCCTTCCATGAAAGTGGGGAAATGATGAAGAAACGATTCTCAGCTTGGAAAGTACGAAGCAAGATAATTTAATTTCTTTGGGTATATCTAGATTCTGAAGTTCATAGTGAAATAAGAGATACTGACAAAAAGATTTCCAAAGGAATAGTTACTCCTATATATTGATAATGGCATGGAGCTAAACGTTAAAAATTAAAATAGTTTACTAAACAATTAATATCCTTGCAGCTGGTGCAGAGTAACCTTAACATTTATTAGGCTGTTTTATTGTAGGGAATCCTAGCACCCAAGGTGGAGGAAAACTTGGTTATATTGACAACCTTGAAAAGGATGTCAAGGAAGCAACAATAGCAGGGTTATATGTGCCATGCATGATAGGAATTATTTTTAACAAAGATGAAAAAGAGACTGAGAAAGACGAGTTCAAGGTCAAGACTTCAAAGATTGGTCTTGAATCTGTTTCATCTACAATTGAAGAGTGTGCGCTCTCACAGGGTGGTGTGTTCCCAGGCGATAGTGAAGAGTCTGCCAACGAGTGTGATATTTCTTTGGTGCAGTATTCATGCCAATATAAGGATGGTCAAGTTGGGGCAGAAATACTTGAAACAAAAATTCAACCTTTTGGATGCTTAAGATGCAAGGATGCAGAGATTGAATCCAAAAAAATTGAAGCTAGAATCCAACAATGTTGCAGTATGTCCCAAATTCATGGTATATCTATAGTTAGAGTTAATTCAGGAAATATTTTCTCTAAAGGGAGCAGGAAATCTCCTGCTATTTTGCCTAATTCTGAACATGAGAAACCTTTGAATGCTAGGCAACCTAATGAAATATCTCATGTGCGATTGTAAAATTTGTATCCACTATCAAGCTCACATTTATTATGTGGATATGGTGTTATCATTCCATGGTTATCTTTGAAGTGGATGCATTGTTTCATTGAATTATAAACCTAGATTTCCTTGTCATTCCTCTTAATTGTTTTCAGTCTTGTTCTGTGCAGAACCATGCCTTGATAGACTTAACTGAATGTAGACAAGGTCAACCTGAAGATCCTATTTGGACCAAGACCTTCCAAAATGAGGTAACAGCTTTTTTTTGCACTTATTCCTCTTGTTCCATTAGATTTATTGTCCCTGGCTGTTCTACTATTTCAACATATTGGAAATTAGAATTCCATTCTGCTTCATACTCAGAAGAATCGGTTGAAATTATGGCCTAGAAAAATTACACAAACTATATTTATTTTTGCATAAAGAAACAACGTAAATTAGAATTCCATTCTGCTTCATACTCGAAAGGATAGGTTGTTTTGGTGAGGGTTTAGCCCAAAGGGCTGAGAATGTACATTTTGCAAGCATGTGAAGCAACTGATGATGTGAGGCTGCCCTTTAAGCTTGATCGAAGATATGAGTGCTGCAATGTCAAAATGGGAATGGGAAGAAGTCAGTATTAGGCCATTTCCTAACCATACATCTACATTCTATCCTAAAAAAACCTTATAAGATATACTAACTTGACCCAGATATTAATCCTTCAGGTGCTCTGACAAAGAAGTCTCCCATCAGCAGCTTTGACTTGCAGCTGATTCCCATATTTGCCTCAGACACTCTAGCAATTGCTGGGTTCAAGCTTTAGGAATTTCTATAACCAAGCTGAGTTGCTGATTAGAGCATTTTGTGTTAGGGCAAGTGAAGTACTGCTCTCTACAGTGCATTCGATAATGTGAATGTAACTAGTTGACACTGGGGGTATGAAGAAAATTATGTGAAACCCCACAGAAAATTTTAGTAATGCCTAAAACACAAATTTAGTTGTGGTAATTGTGATAATGATGTGAAAAGAGAAATATAATGAAAAATAAGAGCAAGTAGTCATACATCCCACAAGTTTCTATCTTGAACAACTGCATTAGAGGGAAGGCCAGTGTCAGACCATTTGGCAGTTATAGATGCTTGTGAACCACTTCTATTCCATAGGATTACTGCAACTCTGCGGTTGGATAGTGGCCCAACCCAAACCTGCAGTCATTTATATGTTCAAATTTATATAGAAAGAAAATAGGTCAGACTTACAAAACATAGATTGAAAATAGAAGACACAAGAGACAACATACAAACATTGAAATTGTAAATACAGTACAAAGGGTATGAAATTACAGAATTTGGATATTGAATTAATCTTCAGAGAAACTAAATAATGAAAGAATTGCTCTTGTCAAATGTGAGAACACCAGACAACCCTGCAGAAACCATTACTATGGATACACCGCAGGAGGCACTCTAAGAACAGACTTGAGCAAATGGGCACTAGCATACACCAATGCAAACTCAAGAATTCGTGGGGAAAAGGTAGGTCAATATAAAAAACAAAACTTGTCCTTCTTTCCCCTGATACAGGAAAGACCATATACTACAGTGCAGCTTGAATTCATGTAGGACACTTCGAATTAAACCTGCATCACAGCCAAATCAAGCAGTTCAGTTTCAAATTATAAACTACAAAAGAACAAGAGAAAGAACATCATATCATTTCTTTCAAGAAAAACTCCATGGAGAAACCCCTGGGCACTTCTTCTTATTTGTGGATAGTCAGAACATCATATCATTTCTTTCAAGAAAAAATTCATGGAGAAACCCCTGGGCACTTCTTCTTATTCTTATTTGTGGATAGTCCCCTAACACCCTCTATATTATACATATAAATTTGATTAGTAATGGATGAATATAGGGTCAGGCAAGGAGCGAGAACAAGAATTGGAACAGAAACAAGAAATGATCCCCCGGGTCAGATTTCTGGTCACATAGCACACGAGCGATGAACCAAAAAGAGTTTATTCATAAAATTACCTTCCAATGGTTTTGAATTTAAATGATGCTTTGATATGTACAGGTTCTGCAAGGTTTTATGCTCCAACGAAGCAATATCTGAGGCATTGTCGTTGATGGGTAGAGCCTCTGTAATAATTGAAGAAAGAGAAGTAGTTGTATTTGAAATCTTTCCCCCTGTAGATGAAATCCTGTTGTTCAGATTAGAGGAACCAGAGATACTACAGGCCACATTATTTCTCAGAACCCTTAGACCAACATTATCGGGTTTTGCAGTGTGTCTGGGAATAGAGGATTTTGTAGGACCCTCTTGAATTTCAGAGTCTCTTGTGCCGTTGGGAGTCCCTCTAGCCTTGGATTTTGAATATGCTGATTAGCTAATAGATCCCTTTAATACAAAGTAATCATTTTCTTACAATTTCAGACATAAATTTTCAAAAGCAAATTGCCTAGTAAAATTAGAATAAATACCCAAAAAAAACCTAAAACCCTTGCATTCTCTGAATACAAATGCCAAAACCAAGAAAATCCATTTGGGCAGAAATTGGAAAATTATTTCACCTGGCTATGGGGAACGCCATGCTTACATTGGGCAGATGCCTGATTTGTCAAATTGGAAAGAGGAACACATTTCCTATATTGCTGAATAGGTGGAACAATGCAGCTCCGCCGGTCCGTCGTCTAGAGAGACTCTCTTCAGATTCACATTGTCCCTCCGTGGATTATCTGCCCGACGACGACCAATTGAGAATTGTAAGATTGATTGATATATAACTAGCACATCCGACCTTTCACCTAGCAAGAATTGGATGAAGAAAAAATGATGGCAACAGAATTGGATTAGGAAAAAAACGATGCCAATAGAATTGGATTAGCAATTGTGCCCGATCATTTCAATTTTATTTTTCAAACTATTTTATTTATTTATTTTTATTTCTTTCCTCGTATAAAAAAGTTACCTTTTCAACCATTAAGGTAGAATTCTTTCATTAATAAATTTAAGGTAAAATTCTTTCATTAATAAATTTTTTATTAAAGAATTTAATTAGTAATGAAAAAATTAGTTTTTATTATATATTTAAAAAAAATCTAAAAAATTACTTACCAAAAATAACACAAATCGATAATTAATACTCATTAACATTAACATTATGCAATATACACTTCCTAGCATTCATATTATCTGCACTTAAAATCTGAGTTTAGAAACATGTTTTAAAATTTTGTTTTTCTAAATAGTAAAAACAAAAAATAAAATGACAGCATATAAAATTGCATCAAAAATACATTTTGAAAAATTGCTTATGCATTTGATTTGAGGTTTTCCCACATTGGTGCCCATTCACAATAAATCGTTTTCGTTCAATGTGTATGCTTGACGAATATGGGGAATATACCAAAGACGTGTATCCTAGCCACCCATCCATCATAATGAATTCAGAGGCTCCAGTCCCCTTGGGACACAAATTTCATTATAGTTGCAACTGACGTCGTTTCACGTAATTTTAATCTCCAACTTTGATCTGCCATTTTTCTGTCAAAAAATAAAATTATGCAAGGTGCTCGGGCCTACCTGAAACAATCAACTCCCGGCAGCAAATGCAAAGGCGAAACGGAAAATTAAGCAATTAAATCGATATATAGGCAAAATTGATGAAATAGGCACTCTGAGATAAAACTGATCATGGCAATCCATGTCCAAGAAAAAGCGTACCTAATACTTCTTTATTTTGTTTGCTTTTGGATTAAGCCTAGTAACCAAACCCAAGGTCACCATGACTCCATGTAAATCATATGTTATAACACTATATTTAAACCATATGGTATAATATGGTATAATGTGGAGCCTAAACCATAAGCGCCAATGTTTAAAACATATCACAAAGACATATGTTTATATCCATTAAAACCATACCAATATAATGTGGATTGTTATATTATTATATGCCACATCATAAATCTTAACCATATCTTTATCCAAGGTCATGCCACAAAGAGATTGTATGCAAGTGGTAATGTCAAACTTTATGTGTTATAACCATATAACATAAAAAAATGCCATCGTTTGAACTATGGAATTATAACGTGGTAAGGTTAAAATATAGGTTATGTTGGTATAGACATAATTGTGTTTGGTTAGTTTTATTTATATTACTAAAAATGATTTTAAGTATTTTTTTAGTAATATTAATAATATATAGAAATATTAAACAATGTTAATTTTAACTTTTGATTATTTTTATTTCTTATTTTTGAAGGTATTTGGTTTTATAAAGAAAAATTGACTAGTCAACAAAAAAANATTATTTTTATTTTTTATTTTTGAAGGTATTTGGTTTTATAAAGAAAAATTGACTAGTCAACAAAAAAAATTAAATTTTCAAAGATAACAAGAAAAATAGATACAAATTTATACATAAAAATATATATTATATATTTGTCAAAATAGGTTGTTTTAAATTGTGTTTTTTCCAAGGTGTAAATGAAAAAATTATGGAATCTCTATTTATTGAAATATAAATTATATATTTTGTTATAATTTATTGAAATTTAGATTATATATTTTGTTAAAATATAGCTTTTTAAATTGTTTTTCTAAATATAGAAAGAAACATGGTGTAATCTTTCTATATTAATGGTTTTTTTTCATTGTAAAAAAATATGTAATTTGTTATTCATAAGAATCAAAATTACATCATAGTTGTTCATGTAAAATCCCCTTCAAAGTAGGATAAAAGACAATATTGAAGCCTTGGGAAAAACATTACAATATCCAAAAATAAACAAAAGGGATTCTACCCATCAACCTATAGAAAACAAAAATGCGGAAAAGACAAAATAACTGTGGGACAAAAAATAGTAGGGCTCTGGAGAGTTGTCATGCAGATACAACCTAAAACTATCCAAGGCAAAACCAGAATGGAGAAACTAGAAGAAAGTAAAGCAACCATCAGTAATCATGATTCTGTTAATTGAGTACTTACATAAGTGAAGAATACCAGGGCAGTCTCCTGTCGCAAGATTTGATAGGTTGTCTGCGTTAGAATTGAACTCCCTGTATAGGTGCCTGAAGGATAAAGAAAGAAAACAATTCTTTAGGAGCCCAATCCTTTTCAACCAATAATCATAACTTAGTGACTGCAAATTGGTGAGACCTCTGGCCCAATCAATTATGACCTTTGATTCGCCAAAAATAGAAAGCTAGAGATTTTTTTTTTTTGCGAACCATAAAAGCCCCCATAAGGCTAAAAGTTCAGAAAAGGTATTAGTGCCACTCCCAACACCCATCCTTAGCTTGAAACTATGAGAGTCATATATACGGAGGATCATGCCAGTACCACAATTTCCATCTTGCTCGGCCCCATCAAAGAATCCATATATGGTATCGGATTCCAACACCGGGATGATTCGAATCTTTTAAACTTTTGGGGCACAATCTCTGTTCCATTACAGAAAACTTGCCAAACAAGTAAACCTCCTTACAAAGTTTAATCACTTCTTCTAATGTATGCTTCAGTTTTCCTTTGGAGCGTGTGAGGAATGTCGATGTGCAAAAACCAGTGACCTTTGCAAATAGTGGCATTATAGGAGGGTGCTCATGCTTTTCCTAGTTTGAAAGCTCAAAATGCATATGGTTATGAGCGCATAGGCTGGAGATGGTGATAATTGCAAATATAAAGTGGAAGCAGTAACTTTAGCAGCATTGAGACTTGTAAAAAACCATAACAATTGGTTATTGATTGGAGTGATGAACACAATCGGAGCGGCAAGAACCATACCTTTGAAGCGCTCCGACTAGTCACTGTGAGATCCTGAACCAGCTTATTGTCTGCAAAAATAGGGCATCGAGTGCAAAAATAGGGGAGCAGGGATTGAATGATACCTTCAGCCCAGAAATACAAAGTTGACGTGTTTTTTTGGCCATGCATTGGATGCATTTGGTAAGTCTATGTGGAGGAGGTGCATTCGAATGGTCGGTTCTCGAGGGGATGTAGGGCTATGATGCTAATTCTATCTAGGTAACGATATATATGGTACTGGTTCTAGTACCTAATTCGTAATTGATGTAGGAACATAATTTTCTTTTGGAACGCTCTTAACCGGGTTTGCTTCAATGGTGCAGCAGGGATAAAGATGGTCAATTTAAAATTCATGCAATTGCTTTGTTGGATCTCTAAAGATCAAGGTGCATGGCACTAATATTACTAATAGAAGGTAGACAACTTACAAAAATTACACTTCATTGCCAAATTTGCAATTTTCCATGACACAATTAAAAATGACTAACATAAATGACTAATTCATATTATTTTAGCTAGTCATTTTTTATGCCATGACTAAATTAGTTGTTTATTTTAGTCATTTTTAACTTTGTCACATATTATCTAGTCATATTTGTTAACTGGTGACTAAATTAGTCATTAATTTTATTCGTTTATAGTTGGGTCAATCAAAATTGCTCATATTTAGTAGTAAATCACTTGGAAAACCTGTGGTGACTATAATTTTTAGTCACCTGGTAGCTAATTCCTCATTTTGTACTAGTGGTTTGAATGGACATCGAGGTGTGAAGAAAGTTTCCAGCGGTTGAAGAATCTTCTCACCGGTGCACCCGTATTGAAGGTTGCAGATCCAGAGAAAGACTTTGTGGTGTGTACCGATGCATGCGGACAAGGGCTTGGAGGAGTCCTTATGCAGGAAAACCACGTAATATGTTATGAGTCAAGAAAGCTGAAGGAGCATGAGAAGAACTATGCCACTCATGATCTAGAGTTTGCAGCCATAGTACATGCCCTCAAGATGTGGAGGCATTACTTGATGGGTAGGAGACTTGAGCTCAGGAAAGACCATTTTGGTCTGAAGTATTTGTTTGATCAGCCCACTTTGAATGCTAGGCAAGCAAGATGGCTGGAATTTTTATGTGAGTTTGATTTCGAAATCAAGCACATAAAAGGGAAAGAAAACAAGGTAGTTGATGGACTCAGCAGGAAGGTACAGAAAATGCATATGGCATCTCTTAGTATTTGCCAGTCGGATTTGAGGCAGTAGATTGTTAATCATGTTGCCGGAGATGAATTGTATGAGCAGGTAAAAGACAAATTGCAACAAAAAGGTCTTGAGAAGAGGTATGAAGGATATAAATTGGAAGGAGATGGACTTCTCACTTATAAAGGTAGAATTTATATTCCATATGTAGCAGATTTGAGGAGAGTTGTCATGGATGAAATCCATCAGGCTCTGTATTTTGTTCATCTAGGATATCAGAAGACAATTGCTACAGCTAGAAAGCAATACTTTTGGCCAGGAATGAAAAAGGATATGGCTGAGTACATTTCAAGGTGTATGAAATTTCAATAGGTAAAGGTTGAGCATCAACACCCTGTAGGTTTGTTGCAGCCTTTGCGAGTGCCAGAATGGAAATGGGAAGTTATTTCCATGGATTTTATTACAGGATTGCCGATGACTTGGAGACAACATGATTCCATCATGGTTGTGGTGGACAAGTTGACAAAGGCAGTGCATTTTATACCGGTTAAGTCTACGCATAAGATGGATGACATTGCAAAGATATTCATGAAGAAGATTTTCAAATTGCATGGGTTGCTTAAGGCAATAGTCTCTAACAAAGATGTCAAGTTCACTTCCAACTTTTGGAAGGGGTTGTTTACAGATTTGGGTACAAAGCTAAACTTCAGCACTGCATACCATCCTCAGACAGATGAGCAGATAGAGAGAGTTAATCGTGTGCTTGAAGATATGCTTCGCATGTACATGATGGACAAACCAACCAAGTGGGAAGATTACTTGCACTTGGTAGAGTTTGCTTATAACAATGGATAGCAGGAATCCTTGGGGATGAGTCCGTATGAATCTTTGTATGGAAGAAGGTGTAGGACACCAGTGACTTGGGATAACCCAGTGAACAAGATTATGCTTGGACCAGAATTGCTCAAGGAGATGGAGCAAGAGGTTATAAAGATCAGGCAGAATCTGAAAGCAGCACAGGACAGACAGAAAAGCTATACAAATAAGCATAGGGTGAACAGGGAGTTCAGTGTTGGGGATCATTTTTACCTCAGAGTGAGGGAAAGGAAGAGTTCCTTGAAGCTTGGAAGTTGTGCCAAATTGTCTCCAAGATATTGTGGGCCGTTTGAAGTGCTTGAGAGAATAGGGCCAGTTGGATATAGACTTGCATTTCCTGCTAGTACTAGAGCTCATAATGTTTTTCATGTTTCTTTGCTTAAGAGATACGTACATGATCCTAACCATGTGATAAATTGGGATGTGATTCAGGTGGAACCCGAGGGAGAGTTCTAAACCGAGCCAATGCGCATCCTCGACAGGAAGGTCACCATGATCCAGAACGGGGCCATAGGGAAGGTAAAGGTGCAATGGGAGCACTACGGGCCTGAAGAGGCTACATGGGAGCTGGAGGATGCCATGCGATTGGCACATCCATTTTATTTCAATTTTGCGGAACACTGCGGCAATACCAGTGTAGCATTTTGTTCAATTTTGTAAAGCACCGAGGATAGTGCTATTGAAGGGGGAGGGGAATGTAACACCCCGGTTTTGACCCCGTTGCATTAGATGTATATGATGTATATATTATAAATAATCATGGTGCAGAGCTAAAGGCCAAGGCCCCACCATCGATTGGTTATGCTATGTTTTGGGTTGAAATTGTCACCAATGGTATATCGGGGCATGCGGCATACATATCAAGTTTTGTCATCATGTAAATATACATCTTTAATTAAATGAACCCAATTAGCTATGCTCACTGCAACCATAATGAAATGGGCATGATTCTTACAAGGATAAGGGGGGGGAATTGTCAAACCTTGGGGCTATGGGGGAAAATCCATGTGTCACCACCCTGTCTGATTGCTCATCCTCCCTTGTCTCATCCAACCACCACCATTAAAAGTTCTGATGTTAGTTGGGGCAGTTATGGATGGGATTGGAGTGTGGCAGGACTGTCAGTCCTTGCCCACATGCACACTCCACCAGCGGGTTGACCTCACGATGGCAAGAACGACCACCGCCATCACTCCAGTGGAATCTCCACTCTCTCCACTACTATACCATTCCTTCCCTGGTATGTTCATCCTCACACAAGGACGATAGTTTGATGATTTTCCATGTACAAGCTTCTTTTGGGGTGTGGTCTCATGCAGCCAGGAGGAGAGGAGCCGTTTCGGTTGTCACTCACGTTTCCACAGAGTGGTATCTAGCATGTTTTCCATCCAAATTCTAGAGGTCTGATGTAAATTTCCCTCATGCACAGGTTGGGAGTCTGTATTTTTTTCCCTAGTGTGGTCTGTGTAAGTTTTCCCCGGTGGCTTCATTGTCCAGGACAGACTGTTGTTTTCCTCGCGTTGTGAATTGTGTTCACTGATACGTTTTGGGACTGCTGTAGGTTGTTTTGGAGTCGTTTTGGCCACAATAGGGCCAAGAACAAATCAGGATTCATTTTCCCTGTCTAAGCTGTCACTGCTGATTGATTGCATGCATGCAATGGTTGGTCTTCGGATTGTGTTGGAAACAGGGATGGGGGCTTGGTTTGCTTGATAAACCTGGTGTGTTTGGAAACCACACAGACAGATCTAGAGGGCTGGCTTTCTTCTCCACAACCCCTGAATAGCACTGGAAGGGAAGTAAGGGCTTGAGGGACTGTGTAACAGAGAAGGGACTGATTCCTTGTGTTGGGTGTGTGTGGGTGTCTTAGAAGTTAGGCTAGTTCTGGTGTAGGTGTTCCTAGCTCTGTAATGGGCTCACCAGCTTAGCATTTAGCATTTTTCAGCTCCTTGATGGCCTGATGAACCCAACTGCATTGGCTTGGTTGTGTTTTGTGTATCTGTGGCTATGTGTAAGCCTGCTTGTTCCTTATTCCTTGGGGGAATCATTCCCAGCTAGGGGGTGGCAGCATTGCTGAGAGATTTAGGAGCATGCTAGCCTATGGTTGGGTGGAACATTGCAGCGACGTAGCTGGTTGCGAAACGAGTTCTTTATGAGATAAGTAGTCTTGTCTATTTTACTTCTGCAATCACATTACTGTTAATGAATATGATGAGCATGATGAATGCTTGTATGAGTGTATGTTGCTTCTGTTGTGTATGATAAATAATTGTATCTGTGTATGTTATCCTTCAATGCATTTTGTTTGAACATTGTAATGAATGCACATGTTCATGGGGCTGGTTGCCCGGATGGTTAGGGCCATGGTAGTGTCCTCTTCGCTGGTCGGAGGGTTGGGGACACTACATCAAGTGAGTCAGATCCATGTGAAGGAAAACTTCAAAAGGATTTGGATTTTGTACACGTCCCTATGCACATGGATTTAGAGGTCAAACCCGCGTATATACACGATTAGGGGTTTACAAGTCGCGTATATGAATTTTCACATGTTTTTAGGGATGGTCTAGGAAACATCAAAGGACAAAAAATGGTCCAAGGGGTCTAAGGAGTTTGCAGAGGGACAGGGGAAGGCCATAGAAGTGTGATTCAACTGGAGTGGTAAAATCAGCTATAACAGATGCCCCCTAATGTATGAGGTCAGAGGGGTCATACGATGGCCGAAATACATTATAAGTCCATCCCAGAAGTGAAGTGATGAAGGATACCAAATGGAAGACCAGCCACCCAATCAGCATAGTACAATGATACAACTCTGCACATAATTGCAAATACATATAGCAGTCCTGGATACATAAGAGTACAATGGCCATGAATAGGCATGATACACAATATCACATAAGTGGTCATCGCCACGTACAATATACATAGATCAGAATCTCCATGATGAAGATATACAAAGGATCATGATCTCCATAATGGTTGAAGATATACGATGGATCAAGATCTCCATAATAGCTAGAAATTTCTGACATATACTGGAATCAAGTCACGAGAGCTAAAATCTCATGAACACTGGCACGATCAAGGAGGTAGCATATAAGAGATGCCACCAATCTGGAAGGTCTTCTACACAAACCGCTACGAGTACATGTCCTACTATGCGAATAGAGGTGTCAATGTTGAACATAGTAGTCCATCGTCTCATTACCTGTCATTAATGTATACCGTTAACAGACGCGATATCACCCACCGATAATGAAAATGGGAATCAAGGTACTAGAGTGCAAACTAACAAGTGTGAATAGGTGTGTTGAGGTTGAACACTTGAGAGGATCCATCGATTAGGGGACATTGATGTATTCCAAAAAAATGTCGATGGTGAGAGAACCTGCCACTGATGACTGCAAGTCTCAAGGCACTCGAAAATGATTCTAGATTGCAATCCCATAATAAATGATCTGAAGTCGATAGGATGAAATCCGTTGGAAGGAGGGCATTAAGGAATCCCCCATCATCCAACACGAGGTACTTAGCAAAGCTGTATAATGTGGAAGGACTCGATCATAAGGTGCACGAACCAGTAACTGTACTGGGAATGGCCGACATGCAAAGTCAAGATAACTAAGGAATGGCCAACTCAGGTTTCAACTTCCTTCGAACAAGAGCATAACGGTGAATGGTGACTGAATAAAGCCAGCATAGACTCGATATAAAACTGGGACATCTCTGCGACACAGGAGGCATCGACAGAGGCTCCATGGGGACTGGAAGCTTAACCAGTCGGTGGAGATAAACTCAGATAAATGAGTACAGCTCCTAAAGTCAAACTATAAACCCAACCAACATATGTGATATACAGTTCTCTATTCGAAGGCGACATGACTTGATAGCTGCCAAAAGATAACATCTTTCCTTGTCCGGCTTTTTGGTTTTTTGATTTTTTTTTGGACTTTTTCAAATATTTTAAAAGCTTGAAAAAGAATAAAATGGCTTTATAGTTATAGACTAGGAGTAGACGAGTGTCATATGGGAAAACAAACTAGTTCCAAGCAGTGGAACATACCTATGCTCAATGCAAGGATACATGTGTAGGATAGCGACACTCGAGGAAAAGTCCCCTCCCGGTAAAAATAGGGAATCAAGCTGCAAAGGATATATAAAATGGCTTAGCATGGCTAGACATGAGACAAGCTCGGGCTATATGGCTGAAACTCAATGTTAGGGAAGCCGGCGTAAGGCTCAATAAGGCAGGCAAAGCTCATGATAATGCAATTACAACTTGACATAAGGGAGTCCTGAGGGAAATAGGCCAGCAAAAGATCAAGAGAAGTATGAGGCTCTTATGAAATTTCATGGCAATACTATACAACAGACTCCCACACCCTAAGGGACAAAATGTCAGCATGGGAACCAAATGAAAATAAGGCGCTAACTAGGGTACCCATGTAAGGTCAAGCTCTACCACTCATATCATGCCACTTCTAAAACAACAAGAAGGTTTCGTGACATAATAGAGTGGGTTCGTACCCAAGGCTTTGATGAAACGGTCATAAGGTCATGCAAAATGCAAACGGTGATGAAACCTAACCTATATGCCAGTTTATACATGATACCTGAAATCGGCATGAACGGGTCAATCCAATGGCTGAAACAACACTCAAAAAGGTCTCCTACATCATAAATTAGTCCAAATGGATTAGAAATTATCCAAACTATAGGAAAGGGGGTAAAAATTTGAAAAATTTTGAAAAATTTCTATAAATAGTAAATAATTCAAAACATTATAAAACATTTGAAATTTTTACCCATTTGAGCTTAGAACTTCAACAGTGAATTCTAGGATATCCATCCAGCAGAATCCACTACCGTTTTTTCTAGGTACTTACCCATGCTCTTCTATTTCATTTTGTTGCAAATTTTGTCAAATTCCATGGTGTATTTGATTTTCTAGGCCATTCCAAAATAGGTGCTACGGCCCACGTGAAAATTGAGAGTTTTTTCGCGTATAGGGCTGGATATACATGGAAAATTCCCTCACAGTCGTGTATGTGGCTGCGCTTAAGGTTTTTCAAGTGTTGTAATGGCCAAAATTCAAAATTTTTATGCGGGATGGTCCTAGAATGGAGAGAATGTGAACATGGTGATGTAGAAGAGGCAGTAAGGGCCGATCTAATGGCTCAACAAGCATTACGTGCATGCGGGATATACAAATTTTGGTGTCTTGGTGGCTTAAGGGCCAAACCAGGGCTACTGCAAATGTTAGTGGACTACTGGGATCTAGACTCAGAGTCGTTCCAGATAGACGAGATGTCCCTTACCATAGAGGTGGAGGACATATACTTTATTACTAGACTTTCCCGACGGGGGGAAGTAGTGAACCTATGTTCTCGCGGGCCCAGAGGTGGCCTGACTATAGATGAGTACATTGCAGTGTACTGCTATCCGCACATGGAGAAGGTGGGGAGTCAGATCCCAACTAACTCCATACAGGTGCTGGGCCTAAAGGCCATCCTATTGACACTAGGCAGGATAGCATGCTTGGATTCACTCCACCAGGCCTCACGGCCTCTGATGTTCTATGCAGTGGAGTTCATGAGATCCACGGTATATGATTAGAGCACTGCGCTACTGGGAAACATGAAACATTAGCTTAGTGAGTGCAATATGGGTAGAGTGCAAAACTTTGGTTTCAGCAGCATATTGAGCACGTTTTTCTTCGAGCGTGTTCCAGGATTGAGCCCTAGAGTTGACATTCCTCTACACGGGGTCCGAGATTGAGCCCAACGGCATTGGGTGGATGTGATGCGCTGACTGGGTGGGGGTAGGGTGTCCAACCCCTATCCAACTGATTTCTTTCTGTGGTGGCAACAACAGATAGTTGCCATCGATGACTACCCCTATGTAGGGATAGATTTCCAGGGGGACCCAGACATGCTGCTACCACCAGGATCGGCATACAGTGACATAGGTAATGAATCTTGACCCTCTCCTTAAAATTTTTGAGTTATTTAATTTTTGTGTTTTCTGATTATATGGAATCAAAAGACATGTTTTTGGGTGACAACACATAGTGACATCTACCATATGCATGCAAATGTGGGGCCACGGTGGCCTGAAGGCTTTCCTCGTCATAGACGGAGGGGAAGAGGAGACGATATCATAGGTGTGGATGTGGAGCAGACGCTCCAAAGCATTCATACCAACTTCGTGAGACTGACACACATAGTACCCATGGTGCAAGTCGAGGACTTTCCTGAGGCCATGCAACGCCAGGTGGTGGGTGTACCACGAGCACGGGTGTGGTTATTTCGATGGTTAGCTAGATCCGTAGTGACATTCCACAATCACAATTCCCCTCCTCCTCCACAGGCTTAGATACTTGGGAGTGATACATTTTGTATTACCGTGTATTATATTTTGGTGGCTTGAGAGCCCCATTTTTGTATTATGACACTATGTATTACCACATTTTGGATGTTTATAAAAACTTTTTATGATGGTCAGTTTATTTATTTACATGTGTAAAAATTTGTGTTTGTGATGAGTTTATTGTGTATGAAATAAATGCCAATCTAACACGTAGTTAGCATATGAGTCAGCAACTTGATTATTAATTCTTGCAACATGTATGTATGTTACATTATCAAATTACCATTCTAATAATATCACACGTAAGAATATTCTTAATAATGTCAGATCTCTAACTTGGTACAAACCATTAAGCTGTGACACTACTAACTCCGAATCAAGACGTACCTTAAGAGAGAGAACACCATGTAAAATGGCATCCCATAGAAGCTCAATAATGACACTATATTTAGCAACATTGTTGGAATATGGCCATAGACATACATCTCCTGAAGACAATACCTGACCCATAGGAGTATAAATCACCCAAGCAGCAGAGGCTGAGTGTTGAGTGTGATGGCTCGCACCATCCGCGAATCCTATGAAGGTGGAAGATTCCATTGACATTTGCCAAAAGAAATGGAAACTAATCGCAAACCCGATCACCATAAGAAAAAGACCTACCTATGCAAAACTGTACAATAATATACAATAACCAGCCTTGGCTGAAAATCATGCATAGTACTTCTTGAGATAGAGCCCATTTCTAGGCTCCTCCACGGCCATTCCCTCATAATCCACTAACTCATAAGCGCCCTTCTCTAATACATGCTTAATGACGTAAGGACCATGCCACATGGGGTTAAAATTTCCTGCCCCCAAGGGTTCTTTCGGTTGATCCCACAAAAGGACCAAGTCTCCCTCACTAAACCTCCTTGGATGGACAGACTTATCGTACTGGACCTTTACGCGACGCTTATTTACTTCTAGAGCAACCAGGGCATCTCAACGTTGCTCATCAAGTTGCTCAAGGTGGACCAAACGCTCTTCCAATGGGGAAGTGTCTGGCAAGAGCTCTATGGCTAGCTTCAAAGAAGGAATCTCGCATTCAACTGACCATTAGAGGAATTTTGGGGTCTAAAATGGGCCTCCTAAGGAAAATAATAAAATAATAGTTAAAATAATAAAATAATATTGATTAATTTTGGAGGAAGAAAGAAAAAAACTACATTTTGTGTTCGTATTTTCGAATATCTCCCCTGTGTTTTTACTCAAATTCTGAGTGGGAGAGCTCGTTGGATGTAGAATTTAATTTTGCATCCAACAAGTACCCACACAACATACTTTTGGTGGGCCCTGCTACCCCAAAAACAAGAGATACCTGAAAAAATGTGATGATGATGTCATCATCATCATCATCACATTTTTTCAGGTATCTCTTGTTTTTGGGGTAGCAGGGCCCACCAAAAGTATGTTGTGTGGGTACTTGTTGGATGCAAAATTAAATTCTACATCCAACGAGCTCTCCCACTCAGAATTTGAGTAAAAACACAGGGAAATATGTCGAAAATACAAACAAAAAAAGTAGTTTTCTTTTATGACAAATATGTCAATTCAACCATTATGGTTGACTCATTTTATTGAAATTCTATTGGTTCTTGAATTCCAACTCACAAAAACTTATTTTGGCACGTTTTCTTATAAGGCCCATTTTAGACCCCAAATTTCCTCTAATGCAATATTGACTCCACTCCATGTACAAGTTGATATGGAGAAAAACCCGTGTTAGTCTTAACAACGGTTCTATAGGCCCACAAAGCAAGATATAACACAATGTGCCAATTATTCTTGCTTTGTGTGATGGTTCGTTGGAGAATGGATTTGAGTGATTTATTCACTACTTCTACCTATCCATTCGCCTGAGGGTAGTAAAAGGAGGAATGCTCTTGTTTGTACCCTAACTTTGATGCCAAATCTTCCATCATACGATTATGAAAGTACGAGCCATGGTTAGTGACAAGCTCTTTCGAAATCCCAAACCAAGTAATAATCTGGTTGAATACAAAGCACGCGGCTGTCTCACCATCAGATTTAATTGTAGGCATAGCCTCAGCCCATTTTGTGAAGTAATCAACAGCCACTATGATATGATGATGCCCCCCAGCTGAAGCTGGGTTGCAATCCATAAAATCAAGCCTCCACTTAGTGAAGGGACCAGCGGTGATGATGGGATGCAATGGGGCAGGTTTCGAGCACATATTACGTGCAAACACCTGGCAAGGGTGGCACCTCTTGACTGCATCTACACAATCTTTAAAGATCGACAGCCAGAAATAACCCGCTCTTAAGATTGTTTGGGCTGTAGAAAGCCCAGATAAATGACCGCCACACGCCCCTCCGTGGCAATAATTCAGCACTACCTCGGCCTCTTCATGAGTTAAACAACGATGTAAAATGGAATCTACCCCACGACGGTATAAAGTGTTATCCACTATGAGGTAATTCTTAGACACGTGACGTAATCGTCGTCGTTCATCCCGTGAGAGGTGAGTAGGGACCTTCAACGTTTGTAGAGATATAATTATATCCCCATACCATGGGTCTAAATTTGAGATTAAGAAGATGTGCTCATCGATAAACGTATCTTCACAAACCAACTCCTCGTCCTCGCTTGGGAAATCCAATATAAGCTCTGCAAAAATTAACAACTTCTTCGATTTTGCCGAAACAAACTCGAGATCGAATTCTTGCAGGATGAAAATCCATTTATTATATTTTCCCCCAATCATTCTTCAAGTGAGAATGAATTGAAATGGATTGACATGGGCTACAACCAAGGTCTGGTGAAGGAGAATATAATGTCTCAACCGTTGAACCGCATGTACGGTAGCTAAGGCAAGCTTCTCAACATGAGAATAATGAATCTCCGCGTCAATAATAGATCAATAGATCTTGCTATGATCAATATATCAATAGATCAATAGAAATAATAGATCAATGTTATGTGCAATGATGCTAAGAAGAAGCACAGAAAATAGATCTTGCTACTAAGAATTCTCACAAGCATACACAGGAAAAATAGAGAGAAAAAAAGATACTGAATCACATGAATGAAGAGATGAATATTGGTGTGTATCCTTCCATTGAAAATTATGAATAATAGTGTACATAAACAGTACATCCCTCATACGAAAATCGAATTGTATGGAAACAACTCATAAAGCTCAAAAAGGCTGACTTACCAAAATATAGCAAACCCCCATAGGCGGCTAAAGCACTTCCCAAATCTATCAAGGACCTCACGAGTTGGAAAAATAATGAGTGAGTTGTCAAGGAGATGGAAAAAAAATGCTAATACTAGAAAATGGAGAAAAACTAATGGAGGATGGGTTGGAAACAAAAGCTCCCAGTTTCTTAGTTGACTAGCTTTTATCTTATCCATAGAAAAGCAGGAAAAGTAGAAAAAACAGAATAAAGCAGAATCTACTGTAAAGTCTTGTATACTAATTCTGGATGGTCAAAAGGTGGTCAAGATCATCCCAGAGTTGGAAATAAATCATTCCTAGGATATAGATGGCATGTGTTGACTTTAAGGTGCAAGTGAATGCCAACTAATTAAGCTAGTGGGTGAATAATTAATCAAATAATGATTAATTATTTTATCCTAAGTTGTGAGTGGGTTTAATATATTCCAACACCCCCCCATAAGTCTGACTTTATGATGGTATGACAAAAAATATAGATGCATATAGATGCATATAGGGCCTAGCAACAAGGCTATGGTCACCATTTAACAATTATTATGTCTAGAAAAGTGAGGGAAGAGGCAAAACCACATGGGGAAAATCCTCCCTCAAGATAGGACAAGGCACAAAATTTGAAATATTTCTTCAACATATCTTCATATTCACTTTAATGAAATGACTGAACTGCTTCTGGATGAAGGACTTGCTGAAGAAATCATGAACTCCATGATCATGCGCTAGAGTGTAGAACCTGCAAGAAGGAAGAGGAGAGATTCCTTGTATCTCATCAACTGATGAAGTAGGAGCATTATCTGAATGCTTCTTGCTGCTGTCAAAATATGATCTATAAACATAATCTGAAATGGAAAAGAGATCTATGCATACTCCTTTCCAAAGAGTACAAAAATTAAGACAATTTATTTCACACCCAATTCCATGAATAGCTGCAAAATTGTGATGTGAATCACATGTCAATATTCCAATCTGATGTAGCACCTGTATAGATCTGATATGAGGCTGACAAAACTCTGATATATCATAAATATTAGCATATGGAACAACAAGTACAAAGGCTTCTGTGGCTCCATGAGGATATAGGGCTAGACTAGGAAAATTATGAGCAATTGGAGAAAACTGATAGGTGTAAAAATATGAATGATGGATGGGAATAAGATCTGAACCATAAGTGTTTAGAACAGATCCAAACATGTTTAATATCATTCCATATATGACGAAGGACATGGATGACTAGACACTAAAAGTTAGGAAAGACTTCAAACCATGTAAGATAAATATCACTGCATAAGAGACCAATGAGGAATCAACTAGTGAGCTTGGGATTTGTATAGTCTTTGGATTATTCAGAGGTATGGTAGATGGTATGGATGGTGGTATTATATGTGTATCAACCTGCAAATATGCTTCTAAATTAGAATCCAAAGGATCACATATAAGCATATCAATAGACTCATGGGAATACACTGGTAATGAATCCTCTGTATGAAAGGAGGAAATAAGGAGATGTTCAAAATCTTCAAGAAGGCTCTGAGTATTGATGCCAAGAACAAAGGAGGATATGTTGAAGCACATGAGATCAAGTAAGGTAAGTGGAATGACACAAAGAAGGCTTGATGTGGCTAAGCAAACATCCTGGAAGTCACTGGGTTGCGCACCATTAATGCGAGAGGTATGCAAAAGGTGTGAAGAATATGGCAAATAGATCTCGGAATCTAAGATAGGAGAGTTAGAGAACAATGAATGGGTTATAGGATCATAATCAATATCAGCAGTAGATCCATATGTTACTTATTTTTAATCAATAGTATCACAAGAAGAAAAATCACCTTCAAGAGACACAGAAAAAGATGGCTCTTCAATATTTGCTTCTTCATTGAAGGAGGAAGCATTTGAATGAAAGAGGGAAGTAGCAACATGAATTGTATGAGAAAATTCTTCATCATGATCAACTTAATTAGAGAATGTAGAGGCCAAGAAATCTTGAGAGAGAGAACAAGAGGAGATGCTAGGTTCGCTCCATGCTTCATCTTCAATTTCCTGCAAACCAAAAGCTTTGTCCAAAATTTTCCAAAGCTGAAATGGAAGTTCAGCATAATCTATGAGATGATATATATTTGGAGACATTCCCAAACACATAATTCCATAATCTCTATCACAATTATTTATCCAATCAATCTTCTCTTCATAAGACTCAGGTTCACTCAATGCACCAATGGAGACATCAAAGAGACATTGCCTCTTCAAGTATGCACTCATCTTCGGCTTCCAATCAGCATAGTTGAAAGGAGATAGTAGAGGAAATTTTGAATCCATTTTTAAGTTGTTGATATTCTCTAGTAGATACTCTCTACAACCTGCAAAACAAACTAGGAGAAAATCTTGTAAGCTAGACAAGCTCTTCTTCAGAGAGGGATAGGAGACTCGAAGCACTCCTCAAATCTGTAGAACTTGATCAACCTTGCTGCTCTAATACCATGTAGAAATAATAGATCAATGCTATGTGCAATGATGCTAAGAATAAGCACAGGAAATAGATCTTGCTACTAAGAATTCTCACAAGCATACACAGGAAAAATAGAGAGAAGAAAAGAGACTGAATCACATGAATGAAGAGATGAATATTGGTATGTATCCTTCCATTGAATAATTATGAATAATAGTGTACATAAATAGTACATCCCTCATAGGAAAATCGAATTGTATGGAAACAAATCATAAAGCTCAAAAAGGATGGCTTACCAAAATATAGCAAACCCCCATAGGCGGCTAAAGCACTTCCCAAATCTATCAAGGACCTCACGAGTTGGAAAAAGCATGAGTGATTTGTCAAGGAGATGGAAAAAACATGATAATCCTAGAAAATGGAGAAAAACTAATGGAGGATGGGTTGGAAACAAAAGCTCCCAGTTTCCTAGTTGACTAGCTTTTATCTTATCCATAGAAAAGCAAGAAAAGCAGAAAAAACAGAATAAAGTAGAATCTGTTGTGAAGTCCTGTATACTAATTTTGGATGGTCAAGATCATCCCAAAATTGCAAATAAATCATTCCTAGGATATAGATGGCATGTATTGACTTTAAGGTGCAAGTGGATGCCAACTAATTAATCTAGTGGGTGAATAATTAATCAAATAATGATTAATTATTTTATCCTAAGTTGTGAGTGGGTTTAATATATTCCAACACAGCTCAGATAGTATATGACATGCTCTTGGAGCTCCTCATCCTCTTGAACCAAAACCATATCAATCGTCTCCATGGACGCGGCCACATAAAGTAGAAAATCATGTCTATAGTCCAGAGGACTAATCACCGGGACTGATGCTAGGGCTTGCTTGAACGCATCAAAGGACTCCTAGGCTCACTCATTCCAATAAAAGGTGGTTTCCTTCTTCAAAAGACGCATGAAGCCTCTAGTCAAATTGGCAAACTTGATAATGAATCTGCGTAAGAAGTTTGCCATGCCTTGCAAACATTGAAGATGACGAATATTTTTCGGGGGAGAAAACTGAAGTATTGCCTCAACCTTCAAAGGGTCAACTCTTAGACCCTCTTTAGAAAAAATGAATCCTAATAAGCGACCTGACTTCACACAAAAGATGCACTTGTGAGGATTTAACCTGACCAAATAATGGTGGCACCTTTCGAATAGCAATATCAAATGATAGGAATGATGCATTCTCATATGAGAATGAGCAGCAAGGTCATCCAAAAACACTTCGATAATCGATTTGAGATCGTGGAAAATCAAGGTCATTGCTTGCTGAAAAGTAGCTCCGACGTTTTTAAGGCCAAAAGGCATTTTCCGATATGCAAAATTTCCCCAAGGACAAATAAATGCAGTCTTATGTTGGTCCTCAGGCTTAATTTGTATCTGATTATATCCAGAAAATCCATCCATAAAGGAAAAAACCTCGCTACCTGCACACTCATCCAAAATCTGATCAATAAATGGTGTGGGGAAATTGTCCTTAGGACAGGCACGATTCAAATCACGAAAATCAATACATATGCGGATCGCTCCATGATTCTTATCAACCAGAACGGGGTTTGAAACCCACTTCGTCAAGGGAACGGGATAGATAAAATCATCTTTCAACAGTTTCTCTATCTCTGCCTTAATCGCAGGTGCTTTCCTAGGATTCACCGCATGTAAGCATTGTCAAACAGGCTTATCATTGGGATAAGTATTAATCTCGTGTTCAACAATGCGAGGTTCGATACCTGGCATTTCATTGTAAGACCAAGCAAAGATATCATGAAATTATTTGAACAAGTCGGTGTATTCTTGAATCTCATCATGGGAACATTCTGCCCCACACATTCTCTATCCTTCCAGGATCGCGAGAAATATTGATAGAAATCGTTGGAGATATATTTTCCATTTTTCCATCAGCCATCGGACCAGGAGAGCTTAATGGAACCATAGGACTACCAATTCTCTCACTAAGAACCTCCCTAAATTCCTCACACTCCAAATGGTCAAGCTCGGGAAGAAAATAAGATCTATGATGGACCTCTTCCCATGGTGGCTCAACTCCCGACATGGCCTCAATAATCGCTTCATTTGAAGGAAAAACACTATCAAGGCAGTCATGTGTGTGAGAATACTATACTGCCCATGCAAGCAGCACATACGAGTCCTCCTCCTCCTCCATCTTTGAAGAGGAAGGACTAGGCTCTGCAACACACTCAAGATTAGCTTAATAAGTTATCATCGTTGCAAACAATGACACGTTCGTCACGATGGGCTCACTCGAAGTACTCGGTGTAGGAAGAATCAAAGGATCTTCCATATGACTTGTGCGAAAAGACACCGATCTCACAGATGTCGAAGCGTCATCGGAACTAGACCCTATCATAAGGATAGGCACAGGACAACTAAAAATTCCCATGAGGGATGGATACATGCCCACACCCACACTCCCAGTTGCCGGCTGAGAGTGCTCTACAATCGGGATCGAAGCTCCCGAAGATGCAGTAACCGACGGATTCTTGAATGGCGTTTGATCAATCGTAACTATCTTCTCGTTAAATGGAAAGCATACAACACTAAATAGGGAAGAAGCTACGGCTTGCATACTATACATCCAATTCCTACCCAGCAAGAGATTGTAGTCAAGGGGTGCATAAACCACCTCGATCTCTATCGCAACGGTCTTCCCTCCCAAACAGACCTTAAGGGAAGGAAGGATCCCATGTGGCCTAAACGATCTCCCATCGAACGATGTTAACATGGTCATAGACTTAGACAACTCAGGGGAACCTAAACCCTACCAACATGATAAAGACAACACAGAAGCAGCAACACCTTCTTCAATCACAGTGCACTTGACAGTCATGTTAAGACATTATACATGAATCAAAAGAGACACATAGTAAGGAAAGCGAGGCTGAAGTCCCGCGGTTTCAAATTTAATCATGGAGGAAGAATTATCGTCATTCATACCAAGGGCAGAAAGCAAAGCATTCCTTTGCGAAGGACAATTCTGAAGTACTTCTAGTGCAGACATCTCACAAGGAGTGTAGCCCAAATCCTCGAGAACATAATAGTTCTTGGTGGCTCGGGAATTAGGGAACAAGTAAGTGAGGTGATCGTCCTTACACAACTTGCAATGAAATTTAACCTTATGTTTAGCTTTCTTGTCCCCCCCAGCATCACAGGCATTCTTGCCATTATTATTAGCATTTTTGTTCCTATTCCCACCCTTATGATTATTCTTACCCTTCTTTTTATTCCGTCTGGGCTGCTGGTTACCCTTCTGGTCCGACGATTGCACCGAAAGCACACTCGCCATTTGGGCGGGTTGAGACAAATCCATGGCTTGTCCCGAAGCAGATTGGTTGATTGACAATTGAGTAACTTGTTTTGCAACCGAATCCATAGTTTTAGCACTCGCACAACCAACAATGCCATCGGCATGTGGTCCAGGTTTAACTTTGGGGTCGAAACTAGAATGTGGAGCATTGGGAATGATCTCATATAACAAACCGGATTGAGCATAAATCAAATCCAGTTCCTGCGCCCTAAAAATGGCTTGTTCCTCATTTTGCACTCCGGATGTAGAAACATCCTTCGCTATATAAGGCAATAACAACTTAAGGAACCATTTGAGGAGGAATTTCGATGGTATAAAGGCTTTAATAAACCTCTTCCATCTACGCCACTCTTGGATATGATCCGAGATATGTGTGGCTTTATCCTACCGAAATGTCAACAAGAGTTCGGTACCTACGTCATAATACACTGGTAGCTGAAAGTGGTTAAAAAAAGTCATCGCTAGGTCGTCGAACAACGCGAATGCCCCCCCTAGGTAGCTCTATATACCATTTCATGGCAGGCCCTGTAAGTGTGTGGTGAAATATCCTTAAACAGATTGAGTCCTGGCGTAAAGAATTTGAACAGCACCATAGGTGAAAGGTAGTAACATGTTCGCTCGGATCCTCTCTCGATTTGCCCTCGAATTTGGGTATGTCCGAGGGAAGCTTAGTAGGGACAGCCGGCCAAGCCGAGTTGTGAGCTACAGGATCATTCGTCAATATCGACAAGTCAGGAAGATTCAGCGTTGCGAGGAAAGGGAGCCTAGGATGATTAGGTCGATGGACTACTCCCTAATAGTTCTTATTCACATAGGTCTGATTACCATAACCACCATGGCCTTGGCCATAGTTCCCTCCTCCCGTTTGACCCATATAAGGTGGCATGGAAGCACCATAGTGTATTGTACCTTGACTATTCAGAGCTACAAAGCCATAATTTGGATAGTAAGTGGGTTGTTGATACCCGTACCCACAAGGTGAAGAACCCTGTCCATACTGCGTCCCATAATAAGGTCCACAAGTCATCGCATGCGATGTCTCATGAGACACTCAGTTAGTAGGAATATACGCTCCGGAAGTAGGAATATACGCTCCAGAAGCAGTAACATGACCTCTAGAAGTATGACCTCCCGAAACAATGGGCGGTACGTGAACCTGAGACACAATTGGTCGAGTAATTATAGTACGGACATGACTCATATCAACGTTCTGGCCTGAAGGACCACATGAATGAGGTGGAGGGTGAACATTCGAAGAACTAGGGATAGAGGATGAAGGGACCTGTGTAATTATGTACGTGTTATTCTTTATAGTCACTCGTCTCGGATCTGGTATCCTAATAGGATCACTAACCCTAGACCTAGGAGGAATATGGGATGTAGCTTCCACCGCCGGGATGGAAGGTACCATGTGACTTGTGCTCCCAAACCTCTCTGCATGGTAAGGAATGAGAGTGACCCTAGGCATAGTGTTAGGCTCAAACTCAAACTTGACATGGAATTCCAAATCATGTGTGGGGAAACTAGACATACCATAACTACGATAACTAGTGCTCACGGGTTCAAAATGAGTCTCATCATCTTCCAGCATTCCATACCGGCGACGCGTCAATGGGGGATCAACACTAGTGTAAGTAGGTCTATCATGAAAAGTACCTATTTTATAAATCACAGGACCTAACTCAGTAAAATCAGGTGAATGATCGTAGTTAGGAGTAAACTCCCCATCTTCCACTTGAATGGGAGAAGGTGGTTCAAGAATACCTTCAACATGGTCTCCCATGGTGTGTGAATCAATGTGCGAAGTAGTCCGCCTAGACTGTCTATTTCTCTCTCCCAAAGGAGGAGGAGATGTAGAAGGCAGAAGTCCTGCGAAACGACGAGAATGGTGAGGAGCCGCACTCGAATCCACAATGACTCAAAAAATATAAAATACTCTCTATCTACGCAAACCCTAGGCAAGCTAACATGCACAGAGAAATCACCAATAAAATCTAAAGCCAAACACAAGTAATCAAATGTAGGATAAGTGAGCTCCCGAGTGAAGCAGGTATGTCTCACCTAGGAGAGGCTTGAGAATCCCATACACAACAAGTGGAGGTACATAACCAATTATTGTGGCCCTCAGCTTCAACGCGTAAAGCGACTGTGCTGTCCGACCCCAACCTGGCTAGGACACCCATAGAATAACCCTTGCAGAGTACCCCATCGATATCCTAGGTAAGGCCACTAAGGTCACCTCAATATAATCAATGCTCAGGCAGACAGTTGCAGGCGGGATTGACTGTATGGGAAGGGTAGCAAAGCCCGAAACTCTTGAAAGAGCCCCCAGATACGAATACAATCCTGGAAATATCTCTGGTGCTACTCAGTTATGACTAGGGGTCATCCCAATCAATAACTTCTCACACTGCCTCGTGCTTAACTCCCTTTTGAGAGGAGGATCCTGAGAAACACTGGTTATACCAAGGAATTTCATACACTCACCTGGACAGACACATACATGTTGTTGTTTAGTGGTCTTGGAGAATTGACTCACAATGAACTATTCCAAGACCCTAAAAACTAATCTTGTTGGTGAACCCTATCAAATAAAATAATGTAGTTCATTTTAATTAAGCGTTGATTGGCTTTACTACTCAAAAGAGGTATATGGCCGTGCAACTAATGGCGTTATGACACAACATGAAGTAAAATGCACACCTAAAAATCAATGCAAATGCATTGTGTCCATGAAAACATGGTATGCTACTACGTGAAATGCACAATTTTCTTCAAATGATAAATGTAAGCTTTCCTATATGAAATCCTTACTAATACTCCAAAGCAAATCTAGTGCAAGTACTATGCAAAATGCAAGATGCAATGCATAATGATAAGCAAATATTTTTGGATTTTTTGAAATAAAAATGAGATATGAAAGCAAAAGAATGGCTCTACAACCCCCAGACTCTGTAAGCACACACAAGTAGCACTCAAGCAAAGTACTAAGGTAAAAGAAATCTAATGCACTAATCCCAAAACAAAAAAACAAAAAATGCAATGACAAGAGAATTCTTCAAAAAAGAAATTTTACCCTAAAAAAACATCTTTGGTTAGAAATAGAGGTGTATACAGACTCTAGTAGTATCAAAGGAGACTCGTCAATCATCAAAATTCACCCAGCAACAATCCATCTTCCTCTAGAAGGCAAAGCTAAGGGCATACACGACTGTTCGCAGTAAACCCGCGTGTGTACGTGGAAATAATAGTGAAACCCGCATATATATGCGACTGTGAGTTAAAAATTCACGTACAAGAAGAAATGTGCATAAAAATAAAGGCAAAGAGACAAGCTGAGACAAACTTCACACCAATCAGACACTACCAGGCAAACATGCCCCCAGACCTGACACAGAAACAAGAGAAAAAGAGCAATTCAAAGTCATTGAATGCCGATAGAAAACCCCCAAAGACAACTACTAGGAACTCCCCAGCGAAGTCGCCAATTCTGTTACGGAGAGAAATTCCTATGGCTTGGGGTACCACAACAGACAACTTGACTCCAGAAATCAATCCTTTCCAATATGTAATAGAAATTAAATATCTAACACTAAAGGATCAGACCTCGTACCTTATTCCAGACAGTTGAAGTAGATCCCCCTTGAGATTTCCAACTTCAGCTTGAATTGATGAATCAATTCCTCAACAACAAGTAAACAATACAAGCATACTATCTATATTGGTGTTAGATCTATTCTAGCATATATAATCAACAATGTATAAACATTTGAAATCATCCATGGATAAAATATTCATTCAAACATACATTATTAGACAGGAAAAGATATTTCTATTAATATAAAATCATATATTACAATGGATACAACCTCTATTGGCACGTCTGCGGATCGAAGAAACTGAATCCCCCACTTGGACCTCCACCACCTTAATCCTCCATCTCTCGATAGCAAGCTCACAAGCAAAAGGAAAGCTTGGGAAGAACACAAAAGTGCTCCAAGGGACAAAGGGATGCAGACTCAAGCACAAGTTCTGGCAACAATGGACTATAGTTTCTTTCCTCTCAATTCTCTTATGTCTCTTCAATGTATCAAAGAGTTCCTTATATAGCTTTTCAAAGGGGTAATGAAAGGTCGAATCCGAGCGATCTCAAGGCATATGGGAGGCCAGGAGTCAAGTGAGTCGGATCCATGTCAAGGAAAACTCCAAAAGGATTTGGATTTTGTACACATCCCTATGTATGCGGATTTAATGGTCAAACCCGCGTATATATGCGATTAGGGGTTTAAACGTCGTGTATATGAATTTTCACATGTTTTAAGGGATGGTCTAGGAAACATCAAAGGACAAAAAATGGTCCAAGGGGTCTAAGGAGTCTGCAGAGGGACAGGGGAAGGCCATACAAGTGTGATTCACCTGGAGTGGTAAAATCAACTATAACAAAGGGTGGTAAAAAATGGGCCATTTCTGGGACCAACATCTTCCCCCAACTATCCTATTGCATGTCCTCGTGCAACAACCTCCATTATTCTGGATCTGAATATGGCATTATGCTTTGTTCATGGAGAGAAGAAAAGTTGTATGGGAATTCAAATGTTCCTTCTTTTTCTACAAATCCCATATGGACAACCCAATATCTCCAACACTTTTGCTCTTCTGCCCTTGTTAATGAGAAATCTTCCATGTATGGTTTTGTTGGCCACCAAATGAGAGAAAATTTAAATTTTAGCCCCAACCAATTAACCCCACATTCCCTCATGCATCCAACATAACCCTCAATCCTGGAAAGTGCTTGTTCAAAATTCTTGTAACAGTAGGGGTCCCTATATCTAAGGGTTGGAGAGGCAACCTTCCATCTGTGTTGACTACCTTCCAAAGTTGTTTGTTGATGCATGGAAATCTGGCTGGTACAAGTAGAAATAACCCTTTCCTGAAGTTCCATTATATGCCAAGTTTGGATGGGACATGAGAGTAGAATCTGATGTCGAGCAAGGACAAGAAGAGGATTCTGAGGTTCGCTTCGGATCCAAAGATTAGAGTGGGCCTCATTATGAGAGAAATTTTGGAAATACCTTTCCCACTGAACATGATTGCTCACAAAGAAGGAAAAATCCCTCAGCTGAACATCACCTGAGAAAGGAACAGGATTCGAATGGCGGTCCAAAGGACAAGCCATCTCATGCAAATAAAGCTCACATAGCAAATTATGGTCCTCAAAATCACTTCCCAGAAATGTTTCTAGGAATTTCGATGAGGTTACTATTTCATATGATCTCCCTTCGTTCACAACCCTTAGTTTAAACCAAATAAACTGCTCGAATAAAAACACAGGGTAAGAGGAGGATGGTACTTTGGTACCCAATAATTTCTGAGAAAAAGCATACAGCTGGTATTTTTCCACCTGCATGGACTTGAACGTTTTCAGCTCCCTTAGCTCCTTCTGTAGTTCTTCCCCACGGATTTTTTGGGTCATGAATTCTTCTACCCATTTTTCCTTCAATTCCCTGATGGTATTTCTATGTTCAATGAGGAAAACCATCCCTTCTTGATATCTCTCCACTTGACTCCTCCACTTCCTCACTTCTATTCTCAGGATCGAGAGTTAATCTGTAGGATTCAGGATTTCTTCTTCTTCAGGATGTTCTTCCTTAGCAGAATCCAAATTGATAAAATTTTGAGGAAGTTGATTCCATACCTTATCACCTGATGTGCCACAATGAACATCCTGCACTTCTGAGATCATTTCAGGGGGTGCTAGTTCTTGTGTAACAACATCCCTTCCTGGAATTTCTTCTGCAGCAACTTCAACCATAGGTAGTCCTGAAACAACTTCTGGAGATGATGGTTCTTGTGTAACGACATCCTCTTTTTGGATTTATCCTATAGCAACTTCAGTAGCTGATTGCAAGGATGTTGGTTCTTATGGGACAACTTCCTCCTGAATTTTAATCTCCTTATCTACCTGATTATCAGCTGCAACTTCAACAAAGGGATGCAAGGCCGCTAGTTCTTGTGTAACAGAGCCCTGCCCTTCTCTTTCTTCATGCTACTGGGATTGTAGAGTTGCGTTCATGTCTTTTTCAATATGGAGCTGTTCCTCAAGGATATCAATGTCCCCCAAGGATTGTGATTGCATTTGTTCACCCTCTCCTAAATCCAAATCAAGAATGATATCCATTCTGGGGTTGGATTCTTGTTGCATCCTGAGAGTCTCCACATAAATTTACAAGGATGTTGGTTCTTATGTAACAACATCCTGGTTTACTTCCTCATCTTCCTGTTGTTGGGATTCCATTTCTATTATCTCTGTGTCATGAGATGGTTCAGGAGTCATAGTGCAAATTTCTTCATTAAATTCCAGAATGTTTTCAATGCCTGTTTCTTCTTCCCCCATTTGGGTGGCAACTTAAACAAGAATATTCAAGGATGCTGGTTCTTGTGTATCAACGTTCTGTTCGACCTCATAATAATTCTGCTGTTGTGGTTCCATCCCTATTGGTTCTGTGCCCTGAGAAGGTTCAGGGGTCACAGTGCAAACTTCTTCAACAAAATCAGGAATAACCTCATCCTCTGGTTCATCTATCCCAATTTGGGTGGCAATTTCAATAGGAATATTCAAAGATGTTGGTTCTTGTGTATCAACATCATGTTCATCTGCTACTTCCTTTTGCTGGAGTTTCTCTTGGGGAGCCTCACCATCCTTCCAATCAGGTTGTTCCTATTCTTCCACATCTATCGGTACGGGTTGTTGTGTCACAAAGGCGCGAACTATGACCTTGTAACCTGACTGGTTAAAAATTTCTTCACACACAGGACAAACCACTCTTTCTTCCTCATCACCAACCTCAGCAGGAATTGATCCTTCTAATTGGTTTGCAGCTTCAACCAATGTGTGCAGCTTCCTTTCACTCTGTTTCCTACATGCTTCCTTCCAATTTTCTAGTTCCTTCCAGAGTGATTGTACTTCCTCCTTTAATAGACCATTTTCATACAGAAGTCCTTCAATTTGAGGTTCTTCTATAGCCAGTTCCTGTGGGGCACCATTTGCTTTGGGTCTCAGAATGGGGAAATCAATTTGTGCTCCTAGGGTTGCCCATGTTTCCCGTGCTACTTCTGTTGCTGTAACTGACCTGGTTCTTTTTCGTCTTATTGGAGGTGATGCCCGTATTTCATATTTTGATCTCCTCATTTTTCTCTGTGGTGCTGGAATTTCCATATTTGCGGCTGATGTGGAAGGGATATCCTATGTTTCAACATTTTCTTGTTCTTCCTCGATCAGGCTTCTTTCCCATGCATTCAGGGGGAGATTCAATGGTCAACACCTTAGTGTTTTCTTCTATTCTCATAGCTCTAACATCTTCGGTTTCAACTATCGTAGCATCTACTGTTGCTCCAGTTTCAGCCTCTGTTGTCAAAGCTGCCATATTATTTAATCTTTCTATAGGGTTTTCTTGTGCATTCTCCTCCAATTGTTCTGCTTGGTCTCTTGACTGATCCTCCGATCTAGCCACCTTTCCCCCCCCAACTAAATTGGAGGGAATCCGAACCTCCTGTTGCTCTGCATTCCCCCCCAACTGTTGATTGGCAGGGTGTTCTTGGTTTTGAACAGACCCCATGAGTACAGGTACTTATATTTCCTCTTCTATTGGAACACCAGGAAAAAGAGCGGGTTCTTGAATTTGACCTGTATATTGCTCCCAGGTTTGGTTTTGTTGAGCAAGGGCCCGTAAAATTATTAATTTAATTAGGCCATGGTGGGTAAGGGAGGAGGTTGGATGCTTGGCTGTTCTAACAAACCCCGCCATATGGTGTAAATAATTGAATAGATAAAATGGAATGTTTAACAAGGCCCTGTGATGGAGATGAGATAATAAAGGAAATTCAGAGTAATAAACCTTTTGATATCTACCTTCTCAGGTGATATAATTCTTGAGAAAAATTTCTACTTGATCCCATGGCCGAGGCAGTGACTATAACGCTATCCCCATCCGTGATTGTTGAATGTGCTCCCCTTCTCTTAGAAAATCCTGTACTGCTGCAGGATTAGGGGTTCTTCGTCCAAACTAGGCTCTACCCACCTGAGGAAGGCCAGTGACCTCAGCCACTATTGCTTCAGAGACTTCAATACATAAGCCCCAAACTTCTAAGTGGGTTTCTGTAAGATTCAAGGAGAATTGTAGAGTTGTCTCACGACGAAACCCATTCAGGCGTTGCAAGAATTTAGTCCATCTTGTAGCTTGAAAAATAGTGAAAAACTTGGCATTTCTTCTAAGTTCTCGCATGTTTGGAGGTTCATGTCGAGCTAGGATACCCATGTTTATTTGCCTTCAGAAGTGTGTTGTAGTCCGACAGACTACAAATCCCGACAATGGAGGTTAAAGCACAGAGTATGCATGAACATCTGAGAGTGGAGTTGGGTAAATTCGAAAAGTTTCAGAGCATAGGAATGTTTGGAATTTATCCCAAATTAGGAAAGGTAGCAGTTATCAGGTAACATAAATAGTCATTAAGTCATATGAGTGGATGGTTAATGGTATGGCGATGTAATAATGGGCACAGAAAGGAAGGTATGATTAATATTGTCAGATCCAATTAATACTTAATCAAGTAGATAATCAGAACCATACCTTCAAAAATATGCGATCGATGGTGACCTTTGGAAAATAGTAAAGCGTGTGAAGTGTAGCCATTTAAGTGTAATTATTATTGCAGGTATGCTGTAATGACCTTTTCTATCAGCGAACCAAAACCATCGTGTGAAATTGGTTAGAAACATTATGAATGCTGGAATATAAATCGGAATCGTCGGCGTCAGGAATCGGAGTGAGATTTGGAAGAGTCGCTAACCATGGTTGCAAAGAATTTTGCCAACAATGGAGGAGTCACAGCCGCAGACCATAGAGAAATGAAGCAGTTTAGCAGAGTCATAGCCTTGGATTATAGAAAAATCAGCCAATTGTGGTGGAGTCGCAGCTGCCGGAAAAGGTGAAAATGGACAAAAGTGAAACAGTGTCGCGGCTGTCGGAATCGGAAAAAGGCTTTAAGCTGACGGAAGTTGACGGTGTTGCAGCTGCGTGGAACGGGGTAAAGGGCGGGAGTTTACGGTCTTGCAGCTGCGTGGAACGGGGTAAAGGAGGAAGTTTTACTGTGTTGCAACTGCTCGAAAGGGGGTAAAGGCAGAAGTTTTACGGTGTTGCTGAAAATTTGAAAACTCAATTTCACGGAAACTAATTTTATAATAATTTACACACATTTTGTCTGCATAAATGCTATATATTATGAAAGCTAATTCAATTACCTATATTTTGTCATTTTACTTTATCTTCAAATAAGTTAGGGAAGTACCCTTAATTGTCACCTAAAGTTAGAGTTTCCAGGTTCTTCCAGTATTATGTGGCCTCTAAAGTGTCTTTAAAGGAGTCCATGATTGTGCATCAACCCCTCCAACTTTAAATATAATATTAGTGAAGCTTTTGTATGCATGCACATATGGCCAAGAAATAACTAGATTGACAAAGAGTGGTAAATGTGATGTATGTGATTGAGTCTTAAACAACAAATATTGATCCAAAAAACAAATGTAGCATATATTTTGGAATTATGAGAGACCATGGTTTTTGGGTTCAACATCCACTTAAATGAAAATTATTGGCAGTGTCCTGAAACTTAGATTTTGTTTAAAAAGTTTAAAGAGATTTCTATTATTTAAGCATAACATTACTATGAAAGAAATATTCCTTACTATTTATGATGTACTATTTATAGAGAAGAATTCTATAAATTGGAAGCAAAATAAACAATGAAGTAGATTTTTCTTCCCTTTGGAAGATAGGAACTTATATTATGGAGAAGGTCACCATTTTTACTGTTATAAGCTGATTTTATTTTAAGATAAGTTACTAGTGTTGAAGTTCTTTCCATTACATATTGCATTATTTATAAACTATTTTGGTTGGTTCTTAGTATGCAAGAAATTAATAGAAATGATACACTTTTGCTTTAGACTATTCTCATAAATTTGGTATATAAATTTTTTTTTTTTGGTAATTATATTGGTTGGCCTAGATGTAGAATTGTTACTTATCGATACACATTTCTAGGCTCCCCTTGCGGTGTGTTGTTTAGTAATTTGGAATTGATACAAAAGTAGCTTGGTGAACCTTTTTTTTAAATTCAAAATAAATTAATTGTAGCCAAGAGTTTGACTCAAAGACTATTCTATATTAGTTGTTCTAGAATTCTTGTAATCCATGGAGCCATAAATTCTTTCCTTATTGTTGATCACATATATCTCTGCTAACTTTAAATTAGTATTTGCATTTTTATATTAAATTTCATTTATTACATTTGAAAAAACCTAAAGTATAAATCAAACTTATAAAACTATAAGTCAAAAAGCTTTAATTAAATGACTATTTAAGAAAATACAACAATTTTTTTTATAACATTTGTTTTACTACTCTCTTTCCACTTCATTTCATTTACTTTCATTTTATTTTTCTTTCAACATTTTATTACAGTTTATAACTTAAAGAGAAATTACTAATTTTTAAATTAAATTATAATCCGTACCTTATGTTGGGCATGATGGGCATGAGGGAGAGCAATAAGCACCCTGCAGCGCAGCAATAAATTCTGTGGTTGCGGGGCACATTAACCGTTGAATGAAGAGCTGGATTAAATCCAACCATTAATATGCCCCGCAGCCACAACATTTATTGCTGCGTTGCGGGGTGCTTATTGCTCTCCGGACATGAAAGACGGCCCGGCTGAAAGACCATTTATTATTTAACACTTTGTGTGAAAAACAATAATTTAGGTTGTGTAATTGCGAATTTATGGATTGACGTACAAAATTGAATAAGGATATCTTCTTTCCCAAGTAATTGGGCACATGCTTGCTGTATCTTCTTTGAACTTTCATATAATTCCAACCCTATATCACTTTTTTTTTTAAATATATTATATTTCGTGTCATATAATGGTTGTGAGGCGTTCTTAATTGTGTACATATACTTTTTCTTTCATATCATTCCAACCCTATATAAATGATTTCTTTGAATATTATATTTGGTGTATATATATATGTCGTGAAAGGTGCTCATAATTAGGGTCAGAGACAATTTATATGTAAAGTGCATGATTTAAAGTAAGTAATTACGATTTTAAGGATTAATGCCGAAATTTGAACTAGTCTTTATCTTCTTTCCCAAGCAATTGTTCATATTAATGTAATGTACTTAGCCTTTATTTCTAGTTGCACGTGAGTTTTGTGGGACCTAAACATGTTGAAAGTGAAACCAATAGACGAAGGATCGACTCCCTCCACGCTCCTCTTTGAACCCAACCCATACCAACCCAGAAGAAGAATCAATTCCTCACAAGCCAACTATAAAGACATTGCCTCTTCCGACGACAATTCGTAACGCTTTCTACTATCTTTTGAGAATTACGATAATATTTCTTTATCTTTGCAAAACGACCCTCTTTATTCTTTATCCTTTATCCTTTATCCTTTAGTCTCCTCGAGTGATTCAACATTTACATGGAATTAGTGAGGTAAATCATGTGGAGCATATAGTTTATTGAACGTAGATAAGGGACAATTCTGTCAGGCCCAACATTTACATGGAATTAGTGAGGTAAACCATGTATTCTCCCGGTTCTTCGAGCATATAGTTTATTGAACTTAGATAAGGGACAATTCTGTCGGGCCGATGAAATACTCGGTTGTTAGGTAGTTGATAAAATAAGGCATTGGAATTTGGAAGAACCTTTGAATGGAGGATTGATTCAGCTTGATGGTGGCTCTATTGGTCAAGTGTGATTGGGCCTACCTAAAAGAAAAACCCCAGAATGTAATACCTAATGCTTTCACGGAGAAACTTTTTTTTTAACCCTAAATTCACGAGTTATTTTTAGAATTGAACCATGTCCTCCCCACATGCTCAAATCAAAGTGATCAAATAAAGGCCCCAATTTTAGGTGGATTATGGATAGTCCCTCCATTGTATATCAAGTTTATACCCCAATTCGAAGTGATCAAACAAAATCCCCAATTTTAGGTAGATTATGGATAGTCCCTCCAATCTATATCAAGTTTATCAGCCCTATCGAAAATGTTAAGTATTTATTAGTCCACTATAAGGAAGAACTTTAAATTCTCCAACAAATATCACTACAAGTTGGGTGTCTAGTTTCTACCAAAGTCAACAAGGAAGACAAATCATAAACACACGTTTGGGAGGTTTGCGACAACGAGGATGTTGAAATCATGTTCTTCGCTAGATCATTGCACTCCCAGTCCCTCATTCATGAATGCCCGTCGAGGGATTCCCTTGTTTAGATGTATTGGTAGACAATTTGTACTTGTTTCCATTATTATAAGGCTGACAGGAAAACGAAGGAGTTAGAGTCTACAACATTTACAATGTCGGTTGTTAAATATTTTATCCTTTCAACTATTGGATTTCATTAAGGAAATTGGAACAATTCAAACACTTATATTCAAATATTGTTCTTTCTTTCAACCTAATGTTTACAATTCACGGCAGATAAATAACATTGACAGATTTGGAACTCAAATACAAGGCTCTTTCTTCTTGCTCCTCCGCCCAAATGAAGTTGTGGTCCTAGACTATGAAAAGTATACATTATTTTGGTTCTGATATCATTTAAATACTGGGTTTTTTAAGGTTACATCTATTGAGTATTTGAGACTTAGTCTCGCGGAAATGCAATCGCACAATACATTACAAATTTCAAACAACATTTTGGATGGAGAGATTTTAAACCCTTATATTTATAGAACTAGAAGGAACTCCAACAAGAAACACATTTAACTTTTATCCACATATAAAATGTTACACAAGTGTAAAATGCTATACGTACATGTAATTTCACGACAACCAAATCGACAGCTTAGCTCTGCATAATCTTCTGGAGGAAATAGAAATTAGGGAGACACTAAAGCATAGAATTGGAGAGTTGAGAGTCTTAGTCCCAACCTCCGACTGTCCTATACTCGTAAACCCAAAATAATGTTTTTTTTCACAAACTTCACTAATCTCTTTAAGTTCGGGGAAGCTCAATCGAGCCTACCCAACGTTCTACCTTTGCTTCTCTTGCTCCTACCTGTGAAAAAGGTGGAACCTTCGAGTTGCCCACCGCAGAAGACAACGAGGAATTAGAGTGTGCAACTGTTTCCTTCTACAGAAAGACGATTCGAAGCAACACCATCTCAATTCTACAATATCCCAGCGCTCCTGAGTTGGTTTACCTTGCCCGAGGTAGGCGAATGCATGTTTGTGTTTTCACATGATTACAAAACAAAACATTTTATAATTGCTTCTACATAACATAGATATATCTGTGCAGGTGAGGGAAAACTGGGTATTGTTTGACCAAGGTTTCCAAAGACTTTTAGAGATCATTCTTCGTTATGAGGGCGCTTAGGGTGTAGATCAGAGAGACCACGGGCCCGAAGAAGAAGAAGAAGAAGAGGACTCAAGTCAAAAGGTGAGGTGAGTGAGGAGGGGAGACGTAATAGCAATATTTGCAGGAGAAACCCACTGGTGCTATAATGATGGGAACGAGCCTCTCTAAATTGTAGCCATTGTAGACATAGGAAACCCTCATAAACAGGTTGGGCGCAAGAGTTACCGTGTAAGCATCCCGACAAATTAAGTAATGATAATATTCAGTTAGGTATATGAAAAATTCTTTTGTTTCTTTTAGAGATGACTATATGCATATTGTACAACCATTCTCTCTGGTTGGCCCTCCATTCGAGCGGCCTAGGTGGACCGTGGGAGACTGCGAGTGCTGATTCAAATGATTCTGACCCCAATAAATGAATGGAAATTGGAATAAATCCTAGAATCCTGGACTAACTAGTATAGGATATGATTCATGAGCACAAACAAAGGGCGGTGTGCTGCTAGCCTACTACCAAAGATTCGTCATCCCAGTCTTGTGGTGGTCATTATAGAAATGTCTAGCACTCGGTGAAACCCTGGTCTGTAAACTTACATACCCTGCATTGGACCAGGTTAGGTTCAAATCTAGCAAAAATTGCTTAATGCATTGTAAATTGCAACTTGTAAGTTGTAACCGAAAAAACAACACCATTAGTTTTTCCTTACAGAGCCTTGACAGTGGAGGGTTATCAAATCAATTCACCATCCATAGATATGACTCATATGAGTATTTAATTTCACAGCATATACTCAAATACTCAAGTGACTTGTAAGTTGTGAGATCACGTGACTCAGTGAACAATAAGATGATAGATGGAAAATCGAGTTGGCAAGTGGCATCATCTCATACCAAGATTTAATGAAGTTGGTGAATCAGTAATGCATGCTAATGCTATTAAATGCTTTGAAAGTGAACATCGAATCGTGAGTCACAATCCTGACTCACTGACTTGAACTTGGCACTAGGCAGCCTAGTGGCCCACTGTGATCCGTGTTGATTGGGACTGAAATCCTCATCCATGATCTGACTATTCAAGGGCACTGGGGAAGACTTTGAGGCCCGAGTCTCCCATAGTCCACTGAATCCCTGGATACGCAAATTTTGTAGCTACCCTTCTGTTGCAAATTTCATTGTTGAAGTGCTGGAAATGAAACTAAATTTTTTTTTGCATGGTAAAATTTCTTGTGGCCTTCTATGACGTTTAGCCTTTGAAGGGCTCTGAATGCTTCAAATTTGAAGCTTGATTGGGGTGGAGCGTACCGCCATACGATTGTCTCCTATCATAGACCACAATGGGGTAACGGACTCCGACGCTCTGGCTCTCACCCGCCACTTAATTCGTCTACTGAATCGTTACCCTCTGGCCTACCTGCATGTCACCGAGCCACGCTTAGGTAGGGAAGGCCTCAAGAAAGGTGTTCCACAGGAGGATGAAATCATGGGCGCCGAGATGTGGAGTATAGTGAGAGGCGACGACAGAGGAAGGCTCATGAAGAGCAGGGGATATGTTAGAGAGAGTGGCATGGAAGCCGTGTCGAAAGGTCATGCAGACATGATATCGTTCGGACGTCTATTCATTTCGAATCCAGATCTTCCTCTGAGATTCGCCATTAATGCCAAGCTCAACGAGTATGACAGATCCACTTTCTACACTCAACATCAGGTTGCTGGATATACCGATTATTCATTCTTCATCAATTCTCTGGCTGCTAATGCAGCTGCTAATGCAATGCCTAAAGAAATATAGATTTCAAAATTAATACAAATCTACTCCTGTAATTTATTCATTCCATTGCGCGGATTCACTTACTACTCATGAAGTCAGTATCAAGGCATTCTCTGCAAATTCTTGAAAAATACTCTAGTGGCAACCGCTGGAGAAATATGTAGCAGACCAACGAAAGAACCGTTAATTTTAATTTGGCGATTGTGATTATTCTATATCAACACATTTTAACTAAAGCAACCTAGATGGACGACTTCTCAATAGTTGGACAACAAAGGCACCGCATCTCGAATGATTATGCGCTGAATGTGTTTATATATAATCTTTATTATACCGAAAGTGAATATCTATGTCTATGTATATATATATAAAGTTAATCAACTTTAATAATTATTATTTTAAATATTTTAAATATGAATTAATTTAGTTGACTTCGTTATATACTTGTCACCTTTGATATGTTTGCACTAGGCGATTAGGTGAAAATGGAAAAAAAACATTTGTATTGGCTCTAAGTATTTAATAATAGCAATGTATTGAATATCTGTATAATATTTATATTTTTCTCATAAAAAAGGAAGCACTTTCATGGTTTATTACAAAGTTGAAAAGGACACTGAGAAAATTGAAATAAAACATTTTTATTGGAGGTGAATATTTAATAGTAATGTATTGAATATCTATATAATATTATTTTTTCTCGCATCTTTTTGTCAAAAAAAAGAGAACCATTTCATAGTTTAGTATAAAGTTGCAAATGAGATAAAATAAATTATAGAATTGGAAGTTTTGGTGGAAACGTTAAATTAAATTATTATTATTAAAAATTATATAAAATATGATTTAAAATTTCATTTTAATTTGCACAACTATATTTTAAAAAGTAGTTAATATATGTTGTATTTATTAATTATAGTTATACATTTAAAAGCTATTGATGGGCCTATCTCAACTGCTTTGAAAATAATGGTTGTGTTAATTGATTACAAATGTGGGAAAGTAATTGTGAATTATTTTTATTATTAAATTATTATTATAAAAATAATATTTATAAATGAAAACATTGAAAAAAAATCATATAAATAATTAATAATAATTGCGTCAAGAGGCGCTCTACAGCCCAGTATGGGGTAGATCTTGTAACGTTACATAGTGTTATGTTGGCTATAAAAAACATAATGTTATGTGGGCTATAAAAAAAAAAATTATAAGTAACGTTACATAGTGTTATGTCGGCTAAAAAAATAGAAAATTAGAAGAAAAACAACAACAACTATATAAATAGCAAGAAGTATCACAAACCACACCATAGCTATACCTTGATCCAGCAACAGCAACAACCACTGCGACATCAAACAGCAACAACCACTGGGAGACCAACAATAAACCCAGGTAAGAACACATAAATCTAAATGGGCATTCTTTTTGCAAGTAATCAATTCAGATATTTTAATTTTAGTAGCGCATTTGTCATTTGAAACCTATGTGATTAAACTCGCTATTAAATCCACTGCAAACACCAGAATGTAAGCCCGATTTGCATATTGTAAGCCGGATCTTGCATAAACTGTAAATGAATTCAGATATTCTTTTTGCAAGTAATGAATTCAGATATTATTTTTGCAGTAATCAAGTCAGAATGACAAATGCACATAGCGAGTAATCAATTCAGATATTTTAATTTTAGTAGCGCATAGTCCACAAGGATCTCCCTTTCTGTATGTGTTCACTTTCTCCAATCTGCGTTCTCTGATACCATCTGTGTCTGTGCATTTGTCATTTGAAACCTATGTGATTAAACTAGCTATTACATCCACTGCAAACACCAGAATGTAAGCCGGATCTGCATATCTGGGAACAGAATTAATTGGCGGCTTCGAAAATCCCATAACCTGATGGGTTCCAGAGTTTTCAATCCAGACTCATGACTCAACTCCATATCTAGTAATGGATTCTTCAATAGTTTTCTGTTTAAATATTGTGTGTGAAACAGAGATATAATATGCGGCGAGGCTCCCGTTGTCAAACTCTGGGCCGTTTTAAAAGTTTTCAATCGAGACCGCCGGTATTAGTACAGTGTTTTCAGCGTGTAACATCCACTAAAACGAAGCCACCAATATAGAATAAGAAAATCAGTGACAATCTGTACATAGAATATTGAACATTGTTTTGGATCTCATATAAGTTATAACCAAATCAAAATATGCAAGTTGCAGGAACATCGGTAATTAGGGTTATATATATATATATATATTATATTTTATATGATTTATTAGGTTATATATATCATATTATATGATTTGAAATCATTATATTTATATGTAAAGGTTTTATTTAATTTATAACCAATTCAAAATATGTAAATTGCTTAACGGGTAAATATGTAAATTGTTTTGGATCTCATATAAGTTAAATTGTTTTGGATCTCATATAAATTGTTTT
>LPNX010199386.1:673447-684722 GCA_001517045.1 Pseudotsuga menziesii | reverse complement strand
ATATATATATATATATATATATATATATATATATATTATATGATTTATTAGGTTATATATATCATATTATATGATTTGAAATCATTATATTTATATGTAAAGGTTTTATTTAATTTATAATCAATTCAAAATATGTAAATTGCTTAACGGGTAAATATGTAAATTGCTTAACCTCCCCTTTGGAAAACATTCCAGCTTATGTTCCAATCTGCACAACACCTTCCTTTTTTCTTTCAATCACTTCACACAGACCTCGGATTGGTAGGTTATTCCATGTAACAAGGAAATGTAATGCCCGTTGTCGTTAGCATTGGCCTCCTAGTCACTTTGCTCGATGGCTCCACATGGATTTTGCTCTAGCAGCAAACTGTTTCTTACTGTCCTTTTTGTCGCTCCAGCCTTATTTTGACTTTCATCCCTAGACAAATTCAAGGAAACAAGAACATCAACCAGAGAATCCACTCACTGACTATTTCGATCAGAATCGGGGCCATTCCTTGTAGAGGTAGTAGCTCTAGGGGAGCAAGAAGTAGGGCGACATTACGACTTTTCATCTCTGAGGGATATGGCACCCATATTCCCCTTAGCGTGTGCAAGGTGGTGGATGACTGGGAAGATGAAGTTGTGGCTCACCACTGCTCCACACAACCTCTACGACAACGACTCTCTCATTATTGGTGAATGAAGAATGTTCTAGCATAACTGTTATGGAAACTTGACCACACTCCCTCTCCATCGGCCTCCAGTGATTCTAATAACTCCACTACTCAGGAAACTTCCTCGATTGCATAAATATTGAACCGGAAAGAACTTACAAAGGAAACACATCAAATCCAAGACATCAAGCACACCGGACGCGCGACTGAAGCTTCAACTGATGTGGCAGCAAAGGGGTAGAAAGATGAAGAGGGCATGCATGATGGAAACCAGTAGAAACAAATGTCGGCTCCTCCTACCATCGCAGAGCTACACCAAGACCCTGAACCCGCTCTCTCAGGGGTTGAAGATGACTACTTCAAGCCGTGTCCTATTGTTGAGCAACCATAGCGAAAGTCGTAAGGCCTAAGGTCTTTATTTTCTCTTCTTTGTTTGTTTCATACTCTGTTAGCTTGTTAGTTTACGAAACAACTTTGTTAATTTTTTACAGTAGAAAATTGGTTTCCCACATCAAGGGCAAGTTCTAGACATATGTAATATTTTATAGTTTATGTCCTGACAAGTTTTGGACAAGTGTCACAAAAACTCTACTTTTACTATTTTTTGTATTTTAATATAATCTTATGCTACTTACAAAAAAAAAACCCCATAGTTGAAGTTAAACCAAGGTGGACATTGAACCATGGTTGACCATTATTTAAGCATGGTTAACGTTAACCATGGTTGACAATAACCAGGAGAACACAATTAACCATTGTTTGACCATATTAAGAACACAACCACATTTTGAATAGTGGTTGATTGACTTTGAACCATGGTTGATGTCAATCCATATTTCACTTTTAAGAAAGGTTGATTTCAATCCATGGTTGACTTTTAAATAATGATGACTTTAAACCATGGTTGACTTCAATCCATAGTTGAATTTTGAGTAAGGTTGAATTTGAACCATGGTTGACCTTAATCCATAGATACTAAGAGTTCATGGTCGACTTCGAGCCATTGTTGAATTCAATCCATGGTGACTTCAATCCAAGGTTGAATTCAATCCATGGTTGACATCGATACAAGATTGACTTGAAGGGTGACTTCAATCCAAGGTTGAATATAATCTAAGGTTGACTTCAATCTAAGATTGAATCAACGTTGACTTCAATCCAAGGTTGAATTCAATCAATGGTTAAATTAAATTCACGGTTAATTTCAATCCAATCGTTGACTTCAATCCATTAATAATATTAACATTAATGACTTCGATCCATGGTTGAATTCAATCCAAATATGAGTTCAATTAATGGTTGACTTCAATCCATAGTTGAGTTCAATCGATGATTGAATTCAATCCAATATTGACTTTGAACCATGAGTGACTTCAATCCAAAACCACATTTTTAAAAGTGGTTGATTGACTTTGAACCATGGTTGAATTCAATCCATAGTTGGCTTTTAAGGAAGGTTGATTTCAATACAAGGTTGACCTCAATATAAGGTTGAATTCAATCCATGGTTTACTTAAATCCTAAGTTGAACTCAATCCATAGTTGACTTTAAGTAAAGTTGACTTCAATTCAAGGTTGACTTAATTCCTTAGTTGACTTAAATTCATAGTTGAATTTTAAGCAAGATTGAATTTAATCCAGGGTTAACTTTAATGGTTGACTTAAATCCAGGGTTGACATGAATCCATAGCTGATTTTAAAGCAAGATTGACTTCAATTCGAAGTTATGGCCAATTCTTAGCTTCAATCCATAATTAACTTTAAACCAAATATGATTTTAAATATATTTTCTATATAAAAAATAACAACGAAATTATATATATATATATTTAAACACATCCATTCATCTTGATTTTTATTTTCTTAATATAACACTTCAAAATCCAAAAATAATCCTTTACAAAACTATTCATTTCCTTGCCCTCTTTTGTACAATGTGCAAAGTGCACAATTAAAATAAAGTCATATATAGATTTATAAGTTATATTTTTTTAACCTGTTTAATTTACATTTATCTTAATATATGTTTAAATATATTATGTTCCATGTCTTTAAAATATATTTGTCTGTATCTAATAATTGCGTCGAGAAGCACATTTTACAACCTAGTAAGGGGGTGTAAAATTGAGCACATAGATCTGTGGACCAACACACAACTCAAAAGATAGATCTTACAATTTTACTCAGAAATTGAAGAATGAAACAGTGAAAAAATGGCTTACAACTGTGAATGCTTTCATTAATCAAAATTAATTAGATAATTAATTACAATGTATTACATGAGTGGGCCTAATGGTTAAGAGCATGTGTTTCCTCTTAGGAGGTCACGGGTTCAAATCCAGAGGGGGGTAGTGTATGTACACCTCTGTAGAGTTTAGCAGTTAAATCGCTGCGCAGAGGGGGGTCCCTTATCCCACAAACAAGGTGGTCTCATACACCAATTTGGTGTCTCGCTTGGCGGTGACCTTAAAAATAGATTATTATTATTATTATTATTATTATTATTATTACAATGGCTAAATAGCCTCATGCAATTTGAATCCATGTGAGGAAATTCGAATTGGTTTGACTCTACTTGACTGCGTGGCTAACTAGACTTGTCTAAATCACTATCAGTGTTCAAAATCCCAACTCAAGTGTCTAATTTAGTCTTAATTATCAGTTAACTAGTCTAACTGACTGAGGTAGGTGGGTAAATGTGCCTCACCTGCATGCAGCCATGCAAAGCTAGCGCTAACTGAGTAGAACTGAATGTAATATACTAGAACTGAATGTAGCTGACTCCTAACTGAGCTTGACTAGTCACCAACTGAAATCAACTGAAGGAGGTTGGTGCTGGCACTCCCAGTGGCTCCTAAATTTTAGGGATTGGTCTAGGAGGCTCCTAAACTGATGCATGCAAGTGCAATCAGTGTTAGTTGGCCTCAATTATTGTCCTCCACATTCAAAGGGGCTTCACTTGTTGACTAATATCCTATCACGTTAGTTCATATTGTGGGTTTTAAAATTATAAAAAATCGAACCAATATATTGCAGGTATTGGGGGGATGAGGGGTTTAAGGTGGGGGTGGGTAGGGTGGTTTATAAGGATTGAGGTATAAAAAGGGGTGGGGAGGAGGTTTTAAGTATTGGGAGGGGGTTTCAACAAAAAGAGTTTGGGTCAATATCTCTCGAAATTAAGGGTATTCTTTACTATCCCACGATTGCACGTGCTATGTAAGAGGTTCACTAAGTGAAGTCCCCGTGCCCACATTCTAGTGACTGGTATATGTGGCCCAATTAGGCCAATTGGATCCAATGGTGCTAGTGACTAAAAATAGACTTAAAGGACTCCTGATTTAGACACAATTAACCAAATTGGACAAGGGAGGATTATAATCCTAAAACCCCCCCTGAATGTTAACTTGGACAATTTTTGGGCCCTGGTAACTAAGACCATAGGTCACCCATTACAACTAAGCAGCGTAATTTATCAATACAAGGAACCAGGGAAAAAACCACATGGGAAAAAATCCCCCCCTCTAACTAAGCAGATAGAATCAGGATTCAAGTTTAAACAAAATGAAAATATGTTGCTGCAACCTTCATCTCTGTGGTGTAGCAAAGTAGCATGCATGATGTTCTATGCACAGGTATCCTGGGGCCTGCCATGTGGACTTCTCCATCTTCTCCCAAAATGATGATGGAAGGAAGGAGGAATGTAACCTTTGCCTCTTTTTGGATGAAGAGGTGTATGATCCATTCTATTCTTCTGAAGGCAGTGTAACTGATTAGACCTTTCCATGTAGCATCTCACGGGGAGTTTGTTGCATCTCTTTGAAGGAGGTGAGATTGCATGACATAGCGCAAGGTTCTTTGTATTCTGTGTGTTAGATGGATTTCCAGTCATCTTCCTAGATTCACTATTGGGAGTAGGGACTGGATCTGGATCTAAATCACCCTGAATCTCAATCTCATAAACTGATACAACTGGTTCTACAACACTAGTGGAAATTACAAAAGAAGTAGATGAAATATTTTTACCTTCCCTTTCAAGTGGCAATTGAGAGTGTACTGGTTCTGAAAATGGAAGGAAGTGTGAGAACTCATATGCCTTGGAGGAATGATTTGTAGTACCCTTCGCTATGATGTTCCAAGTAGAGATATTTGTGATCTCCACTGAGTCAGGACCAAATATCACTCACTTTGGAGGGCCAGTTCGAGTCATCTGGTATATAGATAACATATTTGCATCTAAGGAGGGCACATAAAGCATATATTTGAACTTTCCATGTTCAATCTTGATAGAACCCTTCCCTTTGGCTCGAATTTGACTGTTCTTACCCATCTGAATACTAGGGCCCTCAGAAGACTGTAAATAAGAGAATGATTCTCTGGATGCAACCATATGATTGGAAGCTCCAGAATCAATGAGGAAGGCATGTGTTGTTGAACAAACAGCCTTCAGTGCATGGCATGTCTCTTCATATTCTTCAGTTTCTTCTCTATGGTCAGTGTTCCTTACGCTAGAAGGGATAGTAATGTTATGTTTCTTCAGAAGAAGAGCCATTTCATCAATTGTTGTTCTCATACAGGAGCTTTCTGGATGAAAGCCCCTTCCACAGTAAGAACAAAGGATATTTCCTTTACCATTATTCTTTCTTCTCTTCAAACCTGAAGGCTCATTTGACTACTCTTTCTCCATAGGAGACTCATCCTTTTGTTTTCCATTACCATTCGCAACCTTAGGTCCTCCAACAACTAATTCTTGATCTATGGAAGATCGAATCATCCCCATTTGGATCAACTTGTTATGCTCCTGGGTGAGGGATTCAATGAAGGCATTAAGAGTAGGCATCCTCCAATTTGGAGTAGTGAGATTCCTTGAATGAAAGGTTGATACAAAGACTGAGTAGTATGCACCAAGTTTTGAGAGGATGGAAAGGATGAGTTGATCATCCTCTTTCTCAACCTTGCACAACTTGAATTGGAACACTAGGTGCTTGAATTTGGTGAAGAAATCATTCAAAGTTTTGAATTTGGATGGATGAAGAGAAATAAACTCATTCTCTAGTTGATAGATCCTCAGGTCATCCTGCTTATCAAACAAGGAAGAAAGATTATCAGAAACCTCCTTGGGAGTCTTCAATCCATTAATGTCGAAGAGAAGATATCTAGATATTGAGAGGCACAAGCATCCATATGCTTGATCAAGCCTATTCCGATAGTTTTCTTTGTCAACATAATGAACCGGCTCTGCCTCTGTCTCCATTGTGAGTCTGAAGAGTCTTTTGGAGTGAAGCTGCATCTCCATGTCCTCCTTCCATTGGTGGTAGTTGAAAGGATTGACAAGTTCCATTGGAGGGGCCATTTCGAATGCAGTGAAGGAGACTGAGTTGCTGTAGCGAATGCAATGAAGGAGACTGAGATGTTGTAATGAATGCAGTGAAGGAGACTGATAAACCTATAAATCACACAATCAAAATGACAAAGTAAGGTTGAAAACCTACACTTTTCGAATTTTCTTCACACCCAGCATAGTTGATCAAGTAAGCTTGATCACCAATTCCTTTACATGGGATATTAAGTGGTAAATTCTCTGCTTCGAGTGCAGTGCTAGAAGGAACAATTTTGCTCATTTTTTTTTTGATTCAAGTATGAATCTATAGTAGGAGAAGTGCCTTGTCCTTCTGAGGCTCTGATACCATATAAAATTGAGCAAATAGATCTGTGGACCAACACACAACTCACAAGATAGATCATACAATTTTACTTAGAAATTGAAGAATGAAACAGTGCAAAAATAGCTTTCAACTATGAATGCTTTCATTAATCAAAAGTAATTAGATAATTAATTACAATGTAGTACAATGGCTAAATAGCCTAATGGAATTTGAATCCATGTGAGGAAATTTGAATTGGTTTGACTCTACTTGACTGCATGGCTAATTGGACTTGTCTAAATCACTATCGGAGTTCAAAATCCCAAATCAAGTGTCTAATTCAGTATTAATTATCAGTTAACTAGTCTAACTAATTGAGGTAGGTGAGTAAATGCGCCTCACCTACATGAATCCATGCAAAGGTAGCGCTAACTGAGTAGAATTGAATGTAACTAACTCCTAATTGAGCTTGACTAGTTACCAACTGAACTCAACTGAAGGAGGTTGGTGACGACACTCCTAGTGGTTTCTAATTTGTAGGGATTGGTCTAGGAGGATCCTAAAATGATGCATGCAAGTGTAGTCCATGGAATTTGGCCTCAATTAGTGTTCTCCACATTGTAGTGACTGGTATATGTGGCCCAATTAGGCCAAGTGGATCCAACGGTGCTAGTGAATAAAAATAGACCAAAAGGACTCATGATTTAGACATAATTGACCAAATTGGACATGGGAGGATTATAATCCTAACAAGGGGATGTGTAACTCCTTTCGTGCTTATAATCGACTTATAGTTTTCTCAAGTAAAAATAAAAAATAAAAGAAAATAATTTGAATATACCAAACAATTGGTCGACTTGATAAAAATAAAATAAATATCAAAACATAAAAAAATAGAGCCAATTATAAATTCATATATGAAGCCTATTGAGGTTCACATTTCCTCAGCACCCTTAAGCTTTAATTTTAAAACAAATTAAATCACATAAACAATTCCTTAAAAAATTGTTTAAACTTTCTTTATCATAAAGAAATATCACTGTATTTAAACACAATTACTATTATCTTTTTCTTCATGATTAATGTGATAATTTCTGTTAACCCAAATTAAAAATGAAATATTAACCCATAGTAACTACTTTCACATAATTGTTACCACATTTGTTTCTCATAATTATAGATCATTAATAAGGTTATGCTCTTATTAAAATTTTATTTGTTCGAGAGATTGTCATTTTCACATTTTAACATTTTAAAAGCTAACCTGGCATTTAAAATATGATTTTAAAGTTAAATTAATAAAAATATCAACTACTTTAGGTTAATTTTGATAACTAGATTCTAACTAAACCACATTAATCATTGTTTTGGATCTTTTCAAACTTTTATAAATATATTTAAGAGGTAGTAGTCTTGTGGTTATTTTTCATGCTTTTAAAAATATTTTTTGATTTTAAAATATTGAATTTTTATTGTAAATCATGCGCTTATCATTCACTCATAACTAGCGTATACAAAAATATTGAAATATAGTCTAAATCCTTTCTCTTAAATCCCTTGTAATAACCGCTTAATATTTAAAACCGTAAATATTAAAACACTCAAATATTAAAAGGGCACGTTCACGAAGATGGTTCTACTTATGAGTGACATTCTATAAATCCAAAATGCAAGTCCGAAAAGGAAATCTATAATGCATATGCATTATAGATGGTTTGGTTTGGAAAACCCGATCCTAAAACCGAAGCTAAGGCTAGCTACACTATATCTCAAGTACGGTATATCGCCGTTGAGTTTGTATGAGTTACAAATCTCAAGTGCAATTTTTAAAACTAAAACAAAAAAATAAAATAGAGGCTCGCGGCCTTTATTTTTTTGTTTTACATTTCAGGCCGCAAAGAATGGATCATTAGAGGAAATTTGGGGTCTAAAATGGGCCTTATAAGAAAACGTGCCAAAATAAGTTTTTGTGAGTTGGAATTCAAGAACCAATAGAATTTCAATAAAATAAGTCAACCATAATGGTTGAATTGGCATATTTGTCATTAAAAAAAACTACTTTTTTTGTTCGTATTTTCGACATATCTCATTGTGTTTTTACTCAAATTTCGATTGGGAGAGCTCGTTGGATGCGGAATTTGATTCCGCATCCAACGAGCTCTCCCTATCGAAATTTGAGTAAAAACACAAGGAGATATGTCGAAAATACGAACACAAAAAATAGTTTTTTTCTTTCTTCCTCCAAAATTAATTAATATTATTTTATTATTTTAACCATTATTTTATTATTTTAACTATTATTTTATTATTTTCCTTAGGAGGCCCATTTTAGACCCCAAAATTCCTCTAATGATGCCGCGATAAAACATGAAGGAATTTTGGCTTGGAATAAATTTGGAGGGAGAATTTTGAAGGTGGAGATTGGCAAGGTGGATTGCAATGGAAGGTAAGTCACCGTATTGTTTTGAATTGCTTTGATTTTTCAGTTTTGTTTGTTAATTTAATAAATGTTTAATTAAAAAAAACAATCAAATATTAATTCATTTTGGAATTTGTTGTTTTTATATTAACAGATAACACTAATCCTGAAGCAAATGTCCATAATCAAACCATTGATAACCCAAACCCAAATCCAAACACCGAACACATGGAGGAGGAACACCGAAAGGAATTCAAAAATTCTTGCTCATTTGGGTTCATTGAGACAACTTAGTTCAATTTTTAGAGGGGGGGCCACATAAGAAGATCATGGGGAGAGATGGTAGATAACATAAAAAATACAATTTCCAATGCCCAAGGAGCACTGTACACCATTAGCTCCTATAGGGATTCTTAGAGGCAATATTATTCCACTAGGCTAAGCTACATAGATGTAAGGAAATTAAAGATAACAAAATACCGACTTTTTTCACTATTCCGGGACCCTAGAAATGGATTTGTTCCTCCCACTAGTCGACCACACATTTCTATAGACTCGTGCATAGAACCAAATGTTAAATCCAACTGGACGGATCGAGGGAAAATTTTAAGAATCCCCTGTAAATTTATATATATAATAAATGGGAGAATCCTTGTGATACATGAGAAAGTGTGAAGGCTATTTTATCAATAATATATATATATATATGGCGAATCTTTCATGGAATTATAAAACCTTGTAAAATATGACCGAATCTTTGATGGAATTATAAAATTTTTGTGAATCCTTTACAAAATTATAAAATCTTGTGAAATAATAACGAATATTTCACAAAACTATAAACCTTGTATAATATTTAGCGACTCTTTCACAAAATTAAAAATCTTGTAAATTTTGACAAATTTTTCATTGAAAGATAAAAACTTAAGTCTTCACAAAATTTTACTTAATAAAATTACCTAGATGATGTTTTATTTACTTTACATTTTTCACATACACTTGCACTAGAACACCTTGTAAATAAAATACAATTTCAAAGCTAGATTGTTGACTTTATTCATCACAACTACTTGTATACTACTAAGTTCAAACCTTGTTAGAGATAAAATGAAGAGATGATTTCATAAATATTTTCAATTTACAGTAGAACATTTTATCAACGTGTGAAGCTCATTTATCATACTACAGTCAATGTACAATCAATTTTCACAAAATATGATGGTCCCTGTTAGGTATAACTCCCGATTGATTGTTTATTACATTGCCAAAAGCTATTATTTATACATTAGATGTGGCGGTTGAAAACCAGGCTTTTCACCTTCCTATCTATTCATATTCCTATCTATTTACAATAATCCCGACGGATTATTCTAACAATCCCCCTCTTAATCCGAAGGGATGTTCGTAAGTCCGAGCATGTTTCTGAATTTTTCAAACTTTTCTCGTCCAAGCTCTTTGGTGAAGATGTCTGCAACTTGATCATTCGTGGAACAATGTCGAAGATGGACTGTTTTGGCCTCTACATGATGTCGAATCAAATGATACTTTGTGTTGATGTGTTTGGTTCGATCATGGAATCTAGGATTCTTAGTCAGCTTGATTGCAGAAGTATTGTCGACTAACAATGGAGTGGAATTCTCTTGTTTTTCTTGTAAATCTTCAAGTATCTTCCTGAGCCATACTATTTCTTTCGTTGCTTCAGCTGCAGCCACATATTCTGCTTCTATTGTTGAATCTGCTGGAACTGACTGTTTGCGAGATCTCCATGAAATAGCTGCTGATCCAAGACTCATAGTGTATCCAGAAGTTGATACTCCTGTCTCCTTATCGCCATCAAAGTCTGAGTCTGAGTACCCAATAAGTTTGAAGTCATCCACTTTAGAGTACTTGAGTCCAACATCTTGAGTCCCCTTCAAGTATCTTAGAACCCTCTTTGCAGTTGACGAGTGTCCTTCGCAAGGTTTATGCATGAACCTTGAAAGTATGCCAACAACATAAGAAATATCTGGTCTAGTTGTTGTAAGGTAGATAAGACTTCCAACAAGTTGTCTATACTTGGTCGCATCTTCAAATTCTTTTCCTTCACTTGATGTGAGCTTCATTTTCTGTTCCATTGGAGTAGATATAGGATTGCAATCTGTCATGGAAAATTTGTTTAGTAGTTCTCCAACATATTTTTTCTGAGATAGGAATATGTACTTAGGATGTTGAGTGACTTCAATTCCTAAGTAATAGTGGAGATGTCCCATATCTGTCATTTCAAAGATCTTTTTCAAATCTTTCTTTATGGACGATATATAGCTCTCATTGTTCCCTGTCATAAAAAGATCATCTACATACACCACAAGATACACAACAGATCTTCCAAATTTCTTTATAAACAGTGTTGCATCATCAAGATCAAAATGTTCAAAATTTAGCTTCAAAATATGCTCGGTTAGCTTTTCATACCATGCACGAGGTGCTTGTTTTAGGCCATACAAGGATTTGACAAGCTTGCATACCTTTTGTTCTTTTCCTTTCACAACAAAGCCTTCTGGCTGAGACATGAAGAAGTT